>CAJHQP010000936.1:0-141501 GCA_905132765.1 Moricandia arvensis
AATTTCAATACACAGAAAAAATAAAGTGATCAAACATTAAAAAGACTCGAACGGATTAGCAAAATTATAAATGGATTTTTTATTTTCTGAATTGATTTAAATATTTAAAATAAAAATAGGGAAAGGACTATCATCTATATAAAAAGTTGATAAATTTACCAACTTAACTACTTAAAATTAGACCCAAATGAATCCGGGTCCGATTTTTCTCCTTTTTCCCCAAAAATCACTAGTAATTTTAACTTCCTCTAAATTTCCATCCTAACATCTCCTTTCCATTTCTTTTTTTTTCAATCGTCATCTTCTCAACCAATTATCTATTTTTTTCTCTCTTTTTTTCAATCGTCATCTTTTCAACCAATTATCTATTTCTTTCTCTTTTCTACTTCATCAATGTTTCTCTCATCTTAAATAAAAAAAAAAATCAAGTCTACACTTTCTCTTTCTTATCCCAAATATATCGACCATAACCATCTAAGACCGAATCCATCATTCTCCTTAATCAACTTTCTATCATTTGAAACCGAATCTCATCATTAGTGTATGATATTCACGACAATGAAAAATATTAAAGTATCCCAATTATAAACACATATACAAGAAGAAAATGGATTTTGTATGATCAGTATAACTGATACAACTAGTACAATAAAGAGAATAATAGATATGCCTAGTATAATTACAGTATGTTAATAATACATAATTGTACCAGTTTTTTTGTGTTGTACCAAGTTGAAACATAAACGTAGTTGTTCTTTGGTTGTAAAATTAAAAAAATTTAGCTGCACCATGCACGAAACATAACTGCATCAGTTGTAGCACTTATTTACATGTCCATATTATATCTAACATATTTTGGAATCATAAATTTTGTAAAAATAAGCTTGGTGTATGTTATTGAAAAAACAATGGGGCTAAACAAGTAAACAAACCTTAAACGTATAAGGTAGATCATATAACTTATATGAGTCTCTAATAATTTCAAAAAATTTGCAAAAAGTCAAATAAATTAAGAAAATAAACTTTCTGATTATATACCAATTTGAACATTTGATTTTTTTTTTCTCATATGAAATACCAAATAGGTTTTGTCAATTTATGAAATATCAAAGTTGTACTAGTTGTACTAGTAATATCAGTCTGAAATATAGTGAAAAGTTAGACCAACTATACTAGTTATACTAGTAATTGTCTATATGTTTAGCTTTGAGGGTTGTACCAATATTTCACATCATAGCTTTTATCTAAATATGTTTGATGTTTGTTTTTCGTAATAATATGGACAATTTAGTAAAAATACTTTAAAATTATAAAGTATATAATATAAGAATGTAATGTAATAATTTAACAAAAAAAATTAAAAGAATTTAAATAAAATAGATGAAATTTTGTCAACAAAGATCAATTAGGATATATATTGGGAAACAAGAATTATTAGTTGTGCCAACTGTAGTAGTTGGATATTGTATATAAAGTATACTACTTATATACACTAGTTATACCACTTTTTTATATGGTTGGCTTTACAAGTTATACTAGTTATGATTCATCGAAAGAGAAGATGAGATAAATAAAATCGTATGGTCATGATTGAAGAAGGCAAAAGATGATCATGCGGTTAAGATTGAAAAAAGTGGTTCACATGCAAAGGAGAGAAGAATAATCGTGTACTTAAGATTGCACAAGGAAATAATCAATTTTGAGTTTGAGTTTAACTATCATGAATGATAAAATGTTAATTTTACTATCCTTTTAGCTACTCAGATTAAAGTTGGTTGTGAGAGATATTTTTAAGGTCACTTTGAACATGATAAACTAATGTCCCATAACAAATTTTAGACAGGACACTATGGATCAAGGACCATCCAGAGGTTTGAACCTGATGGTAGAGATAAGAAAGAGAAGAAATTCAAGCCGGCGGCACCACCGTCTTGCATTGTAAATACAAATTTATAGTAATATTTGTAATCCTTATTTACAAGTATTGAAAACATCCTTATTAGTAATCTCTTTTAAAAAAGTTTTTAACACAAATTTATATTTAGACTTATTTTAAACGATAAATACAAAATTTATTAACATATCCACAAACACATTAGTAGTTGTTTTTTCTACATGAATTTAATAAAGACTGAAGGTTATTGGAGTTTCACATCGGGTACTAATATGATTTTTGGGCAATATATAAGTGTATGGATAATTCTCTACTCTTGAGTTAGATTTTAGTAGTGAGTTAAGATTCAACATTAATATAGTATTAGAGTTTGGTCCAACATCTCTTCCGAAGAATATTATATTTTCGATCATCTGAGATCTCTAGTGATAAAGAAACAAACTCATTATGTATTGCTGTATATATACTCATTTGGGGTTTTAGCATTACACAAAGTTGACAAATATTTGTTTTATCTTGAATCGCATATATTGCAACCTTTTTGATTAACGTAATGCAACACCTCACCAATTTATTTATTATAATTATGGATAACAAATACATACAAATTTATCGTATGGCGGTGGTAAAGGGACGCAATTTCCACCTGAAAATTTTGCTTCAATGCAAGTCTGTTTGCAGTGTGGAACCTGTGTGCAAGTACCTATTATGATCGGTTTCCCTATCCTTCGAGCTTTTGCAAATTCTGCAATTTTTTTTTAAATAGTGTAGTAGTTAGAAAACATAAAAAATCCTTAGACATGGATATCTCATAATGCATTATCTTGATATACTGTAGCAATATGTTGTATGCTTAACTATAAGTATGCATGGGTATATAATAATACAATTCACAAATAAAATACAAGCTTATAATTTGAATTTTCCATACCTGGGACCAAGAGAACAGTGAGACATAAGAATACAAGAAAAATGCATTTACTGCTTAAAGCCATTTTGATCCTTTTGTTTTAGTTAGTTCTGTATGTTTTTCTTTGCTCTTTTGCTAACGAAATTAAATAGTTGCATAACTTCTTATATACATAGAAAGTTTGGATTTATGTTTTACGTGGACGATATACATAGAAGTGTTTTTGACCGAGACTATATTAGCTTTGAATACTTGTCATGGACAAGACAAAGTTTTATGATAATTTGTTCTAAAGTTTGTCTAAGACTTTTAAATTTGTTTAAATCTCAATAAAATTACTCTACCGTTAAAAATATTTTTAACATTTTGTTAATATTTTAACACTCCCTCAATATCTTAAAAAAAAATATTATCATATATATAATAAGATTACGCAAAACAGGCACATGACAAATAAGTGACAGATGAAGCCACTTTGATGCATTTTCCACCTGAATATTTTATAAGTCTATGCAATGTTGATTGTAGTCTGGATATTACGAGCAGAGACCCTGCTCAACGAGCCTAGTTCTTGCATCTTCCGTTTGTGCAGATTCTGAAATTTATAATTAAAACAAAAGTTTAGTGTATTATGTTAAAAAAAAAACATAAAGATTCTATGGACACAAATCTTTTTTCGTCATTTCCTCCGTATTTAATATGATATATATGAATAATTATGAATGGAAACAATATAATATCGTATATAAAATGTAAAATTATATTTTCATACTTGGTCTTAAGGTCATGTTTATTGCGGAGTTTTTAGGCGAAGTTCTTAACTTTTGATTTTTCATTTTATTTATTTATTTATTTTATGATTAAGAACCGGTTCTTAAAACTCTTATTTAAGGATCGGTTCTTAATTTTTCTTAGTTAAAAACTAAAAACCGACTCTTAACAAAAATTAAGAATCCTACCTAAGATGGTTTAAGAGAACAACGAGACGTAAGAAGTAAGAACACAAGAAAAACACACGTGTTTCATGAAGCCATGCTGATATTGTTTTCAATTGTACACAGGCCTTCTTCAAATAGCCCACTTTAGCCCATTAAGACCCATTAAGGCCCATTAAGATTTCTTCTTCCTAAAGCCATAGCTCTCAAAGCAAACCTCTCTGCGAAACAAATCTAGAGACGACGGAGCCATGGGTCAAGGACCATCCGGAGGTTTGAACCGCCAAGGAGATCGCAAACCCGACGGCGGAGACAAAAAAGAGAAGAAGTTCGAGCCAGCTGCACCACCGTCTCGCGTCGGGAGAAAGCAGCGGAAGCAAAAAGGACCCGAGGCGGCGGCGCGGCTCCCGACGGTGACGCCTTCCACGAAATGCAAGCTCAGGCTGCTCAAGTTGGAGCGGATAAAGGACTATCTGCTCATGGAGGAAGAGTTTGTAGCGAACCAGGAGAGGCTGAAGCCTCAGGAGGAGAAGGCGGAGGAAGATAGATCTAAGGTTGATGATCTGAGAGGTACGCCTATGAGCGTTGGGAACTTGGAAGAGCTGATTGATGAGAATCACGCGATTGTTTCGTCTTCTGTTGGGCCTGAGTATTACGTTGGGATACTGTCGTTTGTTGATAAGGATCAGCTCGAGCCTGGTTGCTCGATTTTGATGCATAATAAGGTAATGTGGTTTTTAGGGTTTAAAGAGTGGGTCTTTGTTGTGAATTAGGATGTGGGTTTTGTGTTATGTTCTGTCTGTTGTTGGGAGTTTAGAAGGTGAGGTGGACTAGGGTTTAAAGACTGGATCTTTGTTGTGATTATGAGATGTCTTGAATTGGGGTTTTGTGTTAGGTTCTGTCTGTTGTTGGGATTCTCCAAGATGAAATGGACTAGGGTTTAAAGATTGGATCTCTGTTGTGAATTGTGATTACGGTATTTATTTCATTGGGTGTTGTGTTAAGCTCTGTTTGTTACAAGATGAAGTGACTAGGCTTAAAAGACTGGATCTTTGTTGTGAATTAGGATGTTTCTTTCATTGGGTTTTGTGTTAGGTTCTGTCCGTTGTTGGTATTTTAGAAGATGAAGTGGACTAGGGTTTAAAGACTGAATCTTTGTTGTGATTATGATATGGATTCGTTGGGTTTTGTGGTTAGGTTCTGTCTGTTGTTGGGATTCTTCAAGATGAAGTGGATCCGATGGTGTCTGTCATGAAAGTTGAGAAGGCTCCTTTGGAGTCGTATGCTGACATTGGAGGTTTAGAAGCTCAGATTCAGGAGATTAAGGAAGCTGTTGAGTTGCCTCTGACTCATCCTGAGTTGTATGAAGATATTGGTATTAAGCCGCCCAAGGGTGTGATTTTGTATGGTGAGCCAGGAACTGGCAAGACACTCCTTGCTAAGGTTTGCCTTTCTATTTATGATATAACATGATTTAGTATCTATTAGGAGTATATCTTAGTTCCCTATTTAAGTTTCAGTGACTAGTTGTTCAGCTGAATCTAGAGTCTCCCGTGAAGTATATTCTCTGTGATTGAAACGGAGCTCTTCCTGTTATCTACCTAAACGAATCTTGTGAAGCTGTGCTCTAAGCAGAAATATTTCGAAGGGACAAAATCTATTTGTTTTGTTGGTCACCTGAATACCAGAAATTAGATCATAGGGATGAAGATCTATTGAACACTTGGATTTATATAGTGTCGTCCTTTTTTTGGTTTGTCTTGGTCTTATACATGTAACTGCTGCAATTTGGTGGCTTGTTTTTTTTTTTGTTGTTGTGTGCATGTTATTATTTTACTTTTGAACAATGTGGGAGTAAGTTCTTGTATCTTTATTTTCTTTCAGGCGGTGGCCAACTCTACATCAGCTACTTTCTTGAGAGTTGTTGGCAGTGAACTGATTCAGAAGTATTTGGGAGATGGTCCCAAGCTTGTGAGGGAGCTTTTCAGAGTTGCTGATGACCTTTCACCATCAATCGTCTTCATAGACGAGATTGATGCTGTTGGTACCAAGCGGTAAGTCAAAATCTAACACACAAACATGATTCATAACCGAGATAGTAAACTGATTTAAAATTGAAATGAAATAAGGTATGATGCAAACTCAGGAGGTGAACGTGAGATCCAAAGAACAATGTTGGAACTTCTGAACCAGCTTGATGGATTTGATTCAAGAGGAGACGTTAAGGTCATCCTTGCAACAAACAGAATCGAGAGTCTTGACCCTGCACTTCTTAGACCTGGACGTATTGATAGGAAGATAGAGTTCCCACTTCCAGATATCAAAACGAGAAGACGCATCTTCCAGGTAATTTTACTATGCTGGAAAAAAAACAAAATCAATCTCTTGTTCAAAAGTCTTCTTCATTGAGCTTGTGTCTTTGTTTATAACAGATACACACATCAAAGATGACTCTTTCAGACGATGTAAACTTGGAAGAGTTTGTAATGACAAAAGACGAGTTCTCAGGAGCTGATATAAAGGCTATTTGCACCGAGGCTGGTCTGCTTGCTCTCAGGGAGCGCCGTATGAAGGTAAAAGATCCTGAACCATTGGGTTTACACATAGTTACTAGCCATGGACCCTAATGTTTGATTGTGGTCTGTTCAGGTGACGCATCCGGATTTCAAAAAAGCAAAGGAGAAGGTTATGTTCAAGAAGAAAGAAGGCGTCCCTGAAGGCCTTTACATGTAAAACCATCATCATCCTCTACACCTTGCCATGATACATTTGCTTCCGCGTAGAAATCTTGCTGGTTAGATAACTGTTGCCATCTGATTTCTTCGAAATAACAATTCCTCTTTTTGCATTTACATGCCCTACTTCGTAATCTCGTGTTAAACATGACCAAATAGTTATTACACAGTAGTCTTGCAAACACATTATTTAGAACTTAACAAGAAAGAAGATGATCTTGTGGGTGTTGATCTCTTAGCGCCCTTGTGATGCAAATGATTCCGTAAATGTAACCGTGGCAATTGAACTAGGCAGCGCAAGAGAGGCGGTTGCTTCAGTGGCTCCAACGTTTTCTCTAGCTTTCACAATGTCAAGCAGGTTATGAGGTAGCTGAGCCACACCACCGTCCAAGAACTGGATGACGCTGGACATGCTTGGTCTCATGGCGGCAACCGGATGCGAACAGAGCAAACCTAGCTTGAGAACCATTGTTACTTGCTCCTCAAGGTACTTATCATCATGCTTCACCCTCTCATCAACCACTTGCAATATGTCATCTTCCCAACAATCTAGCACCCAGTCAGTAAGAACTATCTCGCTTGGCGAAGGCGCTCGTGGCAAGACGGGTCTTCTCCCGCAAGTAATCTCTAACATGAATACTCCAAAGGCGAGTACATCAGAGCTTGTGCTTGCCTTTCCTGTTCTCGAGAGCTCTGGTGAGATGTATCCAAACGTGCCAGCCACGTTAGAGGTTTGCGGATCAAACCCGTGTTCACAAAGCTTGGCAAGTCCAAAATCACCAAGCTTTGCTTTCATAGATTCATCAAGAAGAATGTTTGCTGGCTTAATGTCCCTGTGAATGATGACTTGAACCCATTGTTGGTGTAAATAGCAGAGACCAGAAGCTACATCTTTGATGATTTTGAATCTTTGTGACCAGTCAAGACTCTGTTCTGGTTGGTGGTAGAGAAACTTATCAAGACTTCCTTTTGGCATACAATCGTAGACCAGATAGAGTTCCCCCTTGCGTCTGCAGTAACCAAGAAGCCGAACTAAATTAGGATGTCTGAGACTGCCAATGGTGGCAATCTCGGCTATAAACTCTCTCATTCCTTGTCTTGAATCATGAGAAACTTTCTTCACGGCGATGTCTAGGTTAGATGCCACTAATGTACCTTTGTAGACTTTTCCAAACCCTCCTTTACCAAGAAGCTCGCTGTTCTTGAAACCCTTTGTGGCAATGTAAAGATCCTTGTAAGCAAACCTATGTGGACCAAACTGAACCTCCCAGTCTTCAAGAACTTACATTAACTTCTTTCTTTTCAAGAAAAGCATGAAACTTATGGTCAAGAAGACGAGGACTGCAAGGCCGGTCATACTCAAACTGATAGCTAAGATCTTTTTTAAACTACTACTACGAGAGTCTTGTTGATACTCACTAGGAAGCTTTGGAAGACGAGATGGGTCTATGTCTGAAGCTCTCCCATTGAGCTTGAAGGTCCAACCAAGAATATAATGAGATGAAAGAACAAAACCTGTGGATGAAGTGAAGCCAACGTAAATCGACTCCAGGAGATATGGTGATAGATCTCTGGTCCGAGAAAGCAATGGAGTCTTTGGCTTAGCGACATGAAGAGGATGCAGTGTGATATTCAGTTGTTTCCTTGATGAATCATATTCAACCCAGGCTTGTATCGGTTTCCCACTTATAAGAGATATGTTTATGAAAGTACCATCGTCTCTGTAATAACCTGCTGAAGCTGCTTTCTCTGATGTCAAGCTATTGATGTCGATACCAACATGGTTATCATCCATGTCACCGAACTCATAGCTACGGATTGTATCAAACTCAACTGCTACAACATGATTTGAGGGATCTCCAATGTTTGTAATGTTAAAGAGCCCTAAATATTGTGAGGGAAAGCTATAGGGCAAACCTTTGGTAGGACAAATGGCAAAAGCGATTCCATGGCCACTAAATGTTGGAATAGCAGAGACTATAGCGAAAACAAATGTAGTGGAGAAGGACGAAACGGTACCGTTTGGTGAGTCCTTGAACCGAACTGGGAAGTTGTAGAAAACTTGGCCTGTTTCATGTTCTGTGTAATTTGTAAGCTTCAGTAAGCCATTGGAGTCAAGATTGGCACTTCCATAGCTGTCGTACAAGTAACCATTGAAGCCAAACTCTCCTCTTTCACCCTGAGAAACTGCCTTGTTCAAGAAGAGAAGAAGCAGTAGCACAAACATGGTCATAGTTCTGCAGAAGAAGAAAAGTTGTGATGAATGATCTTACCACATATAGCAAAAGACTTGGAGAGTCTAATGCTACAAGTCTTTGGTACTAAAATATTGAATGGTCGTCGTCTGGCCCCCACAAGTCACAACAGTCACTTGTACACGTTGAGTATTTATGGGCCTTACCATCAAGCCCATAAGCCCAGGTATAATCGACTGAGCTGACTGCTGCAGAGAAGAGAGAGAGAATCATCTTCGATCGAACACTTCTTATCTGTTTCTTTAAAAGACTTCTTATCTCTTTTATCCACGAAACCAAAGAACAGCGCAGAGGAGATAAGCCTCTCGTCTCCTTCTTCGTTACTCTTCAGGCTTGTTTTTTGATTTTTCTCGGTTTAGTTTCTCTGAAAGAGTTTTCTCAGAGCGAAGACAGAACTTAAAGGTAGCTCCTTTCTTCTTTGTGCTCAAATGGGTTTCTCTCAATGTCACTGTGCAGTCATTGTACCAACTCTTCGCGTGTTGTCTAACTAGGCTGCAATGAAAATTTTCAATTCGAATTGATAAAAGAGTGGTCTTTTTCTTCATACAAGTCTCTGTTTTACTCAGTGAAGCTTGGAACTTGACTCTTTATGTGTTGTAGGTGATGGCTACGTTTAGTCCTTTTTCTATCAGCAAAGCCTGGCTCATTCCTGGAGCCGCTTTCACTGTAAAGAAGAATGATTGCTTCTCGCGTAAAGCTGGACATAAGCAAACACCATCCTCAACTCAGAGACTCGTCTTGCCTCTTTCTACTTCGCTTAAGTTGTTTCCTACTCATGGAAGTCAGTTTGTGTTGCATCGTCAACGTAATAGAGCCACAGAGACTGATGTTGTAGCGGCAGTAGAGGAACAAGATTCTTCTCCTGTTGCGGATGAGAACTCAAACGACAAGTCAGATGATGCAGCTCCTTCTGCTCCTACTACAACGTCTCAGTCAAGGGGAACAGCTAGACCTGGAAGGAAAAGTGAAATGCCTGCAGTTAAGAACGAGGAGCTTGTTGCTGGTGCTACCTTCACTGGTAAAGTACGAGCCATCCAGCCCTTTGGTGCTTTTGTTGATTTTGGTGCTTTCACTGATGGATTAGTTCATGTCTCTCAATTGAGTGATACCTTTGTTAAAGATGTTGCGAGTGTTGTCACTATTGGGCAAGAGGTGAAAGTAAGGCTGGTGGAAGCTGACATTGAGGCAAAACGTATTTCTCTGACTATGCGTGAGAATGATGATCCTCCTAAACGCCAGTCCGGTGGTGGTGGTGATAAGCCGAGGCCTGGAGGGAAGAGGAATGCTTCAAAAGGAGGGCAGAAGAAGGATGATGGGTTCAGCGGCTCAAAGTATGTGAAAGGGCAGATGTTGGATGGTACTGTGAAGAATTTAACGAGGTCAGGAGCGTTTATAACTATCGGGGAAGGTGAGGAAGGGTTTCTACCTACGAATGAGGAAGCAGATGATGGGATTGGAAGCATGATGATGGGTGGTGGCTCTTCTTTGCAAGCTGGACAAGAGGTTAAGGTTCGTGTGCTGCGGATAGCTAGGGGACGTGTTACTTTAACGATGAAAGAGGAAGATGATGGTAAGTTAGATGAAACGCTTAGTCAAGGGGTTGTGCATACAGCCACGAATCCGTTTGTGCTTGCTTTCCGTAAGAACGAGGAGATAGCTGCGTTTCTTGAAAAGAGAGAGGAAGAAGCAGAGAAACCAGTAGAGCCCGTCAGTGAACCAGAAGCCACTATTACCTCAGATAAAATTGATGAATCGTTATCTGTGTCATCTGATGAAACAAGTGAAGAGGTTCTCCCATCAGAAACTCCCAAGGTAGAAGAAGAAGTTATAGAGACCAAAGCTGAAGATAACTCGCAGGAGACAGAAGAGGAAACAGAAACAGTTTCTGCAGCAGCTGAAGATGACTCACAGGAGACGGAAGAGGAAACAGAAACAGTTGCTGCAGCAGCTGAAGTTGAAGAGGTGGAGAAGATTGAGGAAACACCAGATGTTCCTTCAATTCCAGACACCAAAAGTAGGTTGAGTTGCCTTCTACTATATTGAATCAGTTCATTGTTTTAATCTGTAATATCATTGACTCTTTTCTTCTATTGGTAACCAGATGAAGAGGAAGTTGCTGATATCTCTATTGCTCAAACTCCAGCCACTGATGAAGTTGCTCAAACTTCAGCCACTGATGAAGTTTCATCTTCAGAAGCTGTAACAAGTATTGAGGTTGAGAAGGAGGAAGTGGTGACTGAAGCCGAGACTCCTGCCTCTGTAATTACAGAAGCTTCTTCTGAGGAAAGTGGCAACACGGTTCCTGCTGATGAAAGCATCAAAGGTCTTTCTCTTTGCTCACCTTTCGCTTGTTTTACATATCTGCTTCTTTACCAAATGATTTAATGGGAAACTTCTATAATGCAGCGGGCATTTCACCAGCTTTAGTGAAGCAGCTGAGAGAAGAAACAGGGGCGGGAATGATGGACTGCAAAAACGCGCTTTTGGAGAGCGAGGGTGATATGGTCAAAGCTCAGGAGTACCTACGCAAGAAGGGACTTGCAAGCGCAGATAAGAAAGCAAGCAGAGCCACAGCCGAGGGAAGAATAGGTGCTTATATTCACGACAGCAGAATCGGTGTCCTCTTAGAGGTTAACTGTGAGACAGATTTTGTCTCACGTGGTGACATTTTCAAAGAACTTGTTGATGATCTAGCCATGCAGGTAACTTCATGATTCTAGCTAATAAGGCATTTTATTCATTTTGCTATAACTATGAACATAAAAATGAACTGATATGTAGGTGGCTGCGTGCCCTCAAGTGGAGTACCTTGTAACAGAAGATGTGTCTGAAGAAATTGTGAAGAAAGAAAAAGAGATAGAGATGCAAAAGGAAGATCTTCTGTCGAAACCGGAGCAGATTAGGGAGAAGATAGTCGAAGGTCGGATAAAGAAGAGGCTAGATGCACTTGCGTTGCTTGAGCAACCATACATCAAAGACGATAAGGTGATAGTGAAGGATCTTGTAAAGCAGAGGATTGCAACCATTGGAGAAAACATCAAGGTGAAGAGATTTGTGAGGTACACTCTAGGAGAAGGCCTTGAGAAAAAAAGTCAGGACTTTGCAGCTGAGGTTGCTGCACAAACCGCAGCTAAACCAAAAGCTGAACAAGAGATAGAACAGCCAAAAGCTGAAGAGCCAAAGGAAGCTGTTGCAAGGTGATATAATCTTTTTTTTTTCTCTTCTTGATCAAGTTTTTTAGAGTTTTGTCTACAAAGAGACTAAAACTTTTCTTGAAATGGCATTGCAGTCTAGCAACCACAGTGGTGTCAGCTGGTCTTGTGAAGCAGCTGCGTGAAGAAACAGGAGCTGGAATGATGGACTGCAAGAAGGCATTGGCAGAGACAGGAGGAGATCTTGAGAAAGCACAAGAGTATCTCAGAAAGAAGGGTCTTTCAACAGCAGATAAGAAATCAAGCAGGCTTGCAGCAGAAGGAAGAATAGGGTCATACATCCACGATGCTCGCATTGGAGTTCTGATAGAAGTGAACTGCGAGACTGATTTTGTTGGAAGAAGCGAAAAGTTCAAGGAGTTAGTTGATGATCTTGCAATGCAAGCAGTGGCTAATCCACAGGTAAAAAACATTTCTCAGCTTAAACTGGTTGGTGGTGGTGGTCTCAAACTTGAAATGTCTATACAACACAGGTGCAATATGTTTCCATAGAGGACATTCCAGATGAGATAAAGCAGAAAGAGAAAGAGATTGAGATGCAAAGAGAGGATCTTTTGTCGAAACCAGAGAACATAAAGGAGAAGATAGTTGAAGGAAGGATCTCAAAGAGGCTTGGAGAATTGGCATTGCTTGAGCAGCCTTACATTAAAGATGACAGTGTTTTGGTAAAGGATCTTGTGAAGCAAACTGTGGCTACTCTTGGTGAAAACATCAAAGTCAGGAGGTTTGTCAAGTTTACTCTTGGAGAAGACAACTGATGGAGAAACATCAGTTTTTCGAATGAGTTTCCTTTTTTGTTTTGTAGACAATCTTCAGTATTCACATTTGAATAGAGCTGTAACTTTTTTGTTTGTAAGATTGTTTCCATATCGGCTCAAAGCTCGGTCCATGAATATTGTTCGGCACAATAAAACCAAAGAAAAGATACAAAATGTGATGTGGTAAGGAGAATGAGCAAAACCTGTGAACTGCATACTTCATACTTAACATTGAGATAAGGTTTCCTGTCTGCAAATTTCTCTATTTCCATCACTAGAAAAGTCAGTTGGTAAGTGGTTGTAGAACCAAGTCTTGGTTTTTCTTTACTAGAACATGATGTTCTTAGTGATGACATATCTTGTGTATAGTTGATACTTGGTTGCTGAAGTCACTGTGTGCACTCTGCACTGTGCTGTGTTTACAGATGAAGTTTGTGTTGCCGAGTATATCCTGGTTTAACAGAAACTTCTCTAAGAAAGATGTAGCCTCAGTAGAAACTGTGACACCCACGGCTTCTCTAGGTCAAGGGAAAGGCTTGTTTAGTATAAAGATATGGACTCGGTCCCTCGGTTCTGTTATTCCATGCGCTGCAACTTCTGGTGACAGAAAGCAGAAACCTACTAATATAAATAGAGGGTTAAATAGGAATACCGTGTCTCGCAAGTCATCAAAGTTAAATAGTGTGGATAATCTTTATAGGTCTAGACCCTATGTATCCAAGGTTCCTTGGCACACAGGATTCAGGGCGTTTCTTTCCCGAGGTACAGGCACTATTGTGGACCCAACTGGTGTAGTGGGAAAGATGGGGGTTCACTGGTATGGGATCAAAGGCCTATTGATTGGTTAGATCATTGTTGTTATTGCCATGACATTGGTTATGATACTCATGACCAGGGAGAGGTGTTGAAAGCAGACATGGCGTTTCTTGAGTGTTTGGAATCAAACAAGCACGTTGTTACAAGGGGAGATGCGCACAATGTTTACTTTTACAAGACAATATGCATAACAGGTAACTGCAGATCCCACTTTTACAAGACAATGTATTATGATTATATCTTTTGAAATCATGTATCTTGAATGCTCCCAGGTCTCAGAAGCATACTAATACCATACAGAAGCTACCTCGTGAAGATAAAATATGGGCCAAACCTACTTAACTTTGGCTGGATATTGAGCAACTTTACTAAGAGAAGCTGACATTTCCAGAAGACTTGAGACACAAGGAAGAATATTGGAGGTACTCTACAATCCCTGTACGCCTTTTCTCTGTCAAGTTTTATTTGGTACATAGAAGTTGTAAAGAGAAGGAAACTGAGGATTAGGTTCTGTAACATTAGATCAATACATACATGTAGAAACGTATGTAAGTGGTGTGAGTATTTCAAACCCTTTGTAGAGATGTTTATTAACATAATGGTACGAATCACTTTGTTTGAATACAAGAGTTCTATCAAAGGAGATATCATATAAACATAAACTCTTTGAACTAAAGAATGATTTCTCTAGTTAGGAGTTTCTGCACTATTGTTTCATTGAGATACAATCATTTGGTTACACACTACCAACTTTTTTTATTCATATGAATAATGAAGTCTTCCTTATAAAAGGTAAAAACAAACACACAAAAACCCATTTTGATGAATAGAAACATAAGTAAGAAGAAGAGGCCTTATTAGGACTTATAGTAGATACCAAAAACACACACAAGAATACTTCAAAAACAAAATGGCTATTACATTTCATAAAACATCTTTTTACTAGTTCCTGCTTTTGCATTTCTCAATTACCCTTGGAGCTGCAAACACACAAGTAAAGTTTATAGTAAACGAGCTCACGGGTGTGGAACAGATTGATCTGCATAGTACATGGACTTAGAGAAGGAAGACTAACCTAAGCCGATAGCCTCAGAGCTCTTCATGATTCTCAACTTCTTGCAGGAACATATAAACATTCTGCAAAGAAAAAAAGACAGTAAGAGCTTCACTGATCTATCTTCATCAGTTAGGTTCAGGTAGAACATTCTATGCTTAAGATAAGACATACAATGACCAAGACTAACAATATTTATGATATAACAAGGAAGTTGACTTACTCCCAAGGGACATCACCGACAAGCATCCAGTCACTGTCTTTATCTTCATAGGTAACAACATACTCAGAACCACGCAAGAGATCTGTCAAGCGACTCTCGTTTAACCCATCTCGGCCACACCCTCCATGAGAACCAAACTGACCTGAACAGTAACACTAACTCAGTCACAAGTATTAATCTCAATGAAAGAGACTAGAAACTTTACCAATAGTGAAGCAACTAAACATCTTCTCAAGAGCAGAAGAGAGTTCAACGTAGCTCTTATATGTCTTGAGATCGATTTTCCTCAAGTAAGGAGCACCTTCCATGCTCACCTTGACATAAAAGCAAGGCTCTTGTCCAGGCTTAGCTTCAGCTTCAGCCACTGAGTCATTATTACCACCTTGTTTCTGTGTCTGAGATGAAGCCATCGTGTTCTTCCTGAACGATCTGATCGGTGGCCAACCCACCACTTGTGCCCTGCTCATTCATTAAAATCATAAGCCATATAAAACAGAAACTTTCCGACAAGAAAGGTGAGAGCTTTTTGATCGTACTTCGAAGCTGGAGAGCTCTTCTTTTCTTCAACCGGAACGCCCGGTTTATGAACTTCCACGGGACCCGAACCCGACCCGACATCAGTAGTGGAACCAGGGGAGAAGACCCATTTGTTAGACGCGTTAATGGCGTCTGAGAACACCCTTTTGGCCCCTGACTTGAGAGGCAAGAAACGTTGGTCGACTCGCTCCGGTGACTCAGAACCGGGTAAACCGAGTCTCAATTCCGTGGCCTTGAAGTTCAGACAGTCGTCGCTCGTTTTGGTTTTGACAGAGTGAGACATTGTAACCATGTAATGATGCTCTGGTTCTACAGATTCAGACATTCTCAAATGTAAATGCAGAGAAACTTTTGAAGCATTTTTTTACAGTAAAACACTTCTAGAGAGAAAGAGAATGATGTAAAGGTGAGAGCTTTTGAGAAAATACTTTCCACCTAGTGGTTAGTTCACTAGTTTTCTAAAACTCTAATAGCATCATTAACCATATTACCTCGCGCGAACCGCCACAGGTAAATGAAGTACGCAAACCGTACAAAAACCAATATTTAATTAAAAACTATAGAAAAATGATGTTTAGAATTTTAGTGAACTCCACCCTTAAGCATCCCTCTTAACATCCCTTAAAAGCTTAGGTTAAAAATGCTCTAAGGAACAGAGTTTAAACTTTGTAACCTAATGTATACATTACTAATATTTTATTAAGTCTCCAATAATTGCAATGGAAGAAGATGATTAGACTTGAAGATAAGGGAGAGAGGAGAATCTCTAAAAGTTTTGGGCCCATGGACTCTCATTTTTGGCCCACTAGAAGCATGTAAAGGGGAAAGAAACAGTGGGGATGGGTCTTTGCCACTTAGCCGCAGTAGCAATGTTGAGCAGTGTTTCAGAAAAGAATTGTGGTCTCCACACACCACCTTTTTTTATTTTACACTTATCAAATAATGTTTTACTAAAATCAAGCATATGTATAATATATTTGACCTATTATAAACTTTTGATTGTTGGATTAAATCATTTGTTTGGACGATAGATGTATAACAAAATACGTGTACGTTGCAGTGGTGTAACTTACACCATGCATAGTTAAAAATTTTTTTTTGAACTGATTCTAAAAAATTGGTTACGTTTAAATTTGTTTAAAGCATCCAAGGGTGGATTCATCTTTGCATCTTATCTAAAGCTTTTTGGATTTGTGTTTTAGTCATAAGGTGCCTTTCTTTTCCTTTTCATTCGTTTATTGAACAAGTTTTTTTGTCGTTTTTAAACATCTCATCTTAACTCGCTATCTGATCGTGAGTTAATTACAAAGTTCCGTACAATGTTTATCATGTTATTTTGAAAAACTTTTATGAGTGTTCTGTACGAATTAACACTTTCCAGCTCTATAAGCAAACGTTTTATATACATAAAAGCATCTTCTAAACAACAAGCATGAATGATGTTCTTAGTTCTTTTCTTTAGCTTCTAAAAGTAATTTTGTTATATACAAAACTTTTTATAAATGTATAAAGTTCATATACAATATTTTAAGATTTATCAAAAAAGTTATTCAATTTTAGTGTTTCACGTACTTGTTGCATTTTGTTAAACTTCATATCATAAAAATTATATTAACTACTAAAACATCTTCTAATTATTATTTTTCTACGTCAAAAAGATGTTTTATATTCAAGGTAGAAGTGGTTTCGAATCCAGACCGGAATAGAACAACTAACAAAAACAAAATTCCTAAAATTCCTATGAAAAACTAAGCGGTCCAGCAAGCGTGTCTCCTAATTGTTAAAAGGAACAATATCACCTTATCTATATATTTCCTATATGCAACATAAAAATTATGACTAATTGAAAATATGTAATTAGTTGAAATCGAGTGGATCTACACTAAACCTAAAAAATATTGTCAGTGGAAGGCCGTACGTACAGCGTTAGTGAATGATCGTCTTGTGTCGTAATCGAAAATAAAAAAAAAACAAAGGGACAGAGTGAATCTATAGACAAAGCAGCCACTTACTCTCCTCTATACAAGAACCTCATGCTCCATTATAATTCTTAACCAACCAGATCGAATCAATCCTATGACCATAAATGATTAGATACGTATAGTTATCTTCATCCATACATGGTTATTTCACTCTCCTTACAAACTGTTGTTCGGGTTCTTTGCATTCAGATTTAGATATATTATTTGATTCAATGGTAACATCAAGCAATAATAATAACCGGGCTTCGTAGCCTGGTGGTAAAGGGCCTGCAGCTGTAGGTACCGCCACCCGACTTCGAATCCCGGCCACTGCGGTATTCACATGCGGGTTGCAGCGTCCGAGACCAAGACCATCGCCTGGGTGTTGAGCCCACTGAACGTTAGCCCAAGGATTAATTTCCGCTGCGGGTGCTCGAATGGCCTTGGTTTCTAGTCTAGGTCACCCCCCCGGAGGTGGTGCTAGGACACTCGGTTATCAAAAAAAAATCAAGCAATAATAATTTGTTTGATAAAATATTTACAATGTAGGAAAATGATTGATCACTGATGCAAAAAGAAATATAGTATGGACGAAAATTCGTTTAAAATTTACATTTGATCCTACGCTAGGGTTTTCCGAAAAGATTACAAATTCATTCAAATATTCTTTAACAAATACTATATGGTATACATTTTAGAAAGTGCTAATATTGGGAAATTGACTTTGTCAATCAGAGCCGGCGTTTCTACAATGATAATTTTACACACACACACACACCCACATATATTTACACATATAGCGTTCCACTATATATCAAGATTTATGTAAGAAACACAAAATGCTCGTACAACAGGAAGATTATTCATATAGTAGTCTATATATCGACTTAATGTACTAATTTTTATGTGTATAAAAACTGAGTCAAAATCTTTAGATACTAATGAATAATATTTATTGCAAAAGTAGGTTTTTGTTCGATTGATTCGGTTCTGGAGAGTAGGAGAGAGGAGTGGACAAAAAAAAAGCTAACGAATTAAACCTAAACTGAACCAACCAAACCCAAGCCGACCTAATTCAAACCAATGTATATATGGGTCCTAACCATTTGGTTCTAGTTTTTTATCAACCCAAACGTTTGGTTTGATTTTAAACTGACCTGAAACTAAAGTGTTTCTTTAAATAAGTTAACTAAATATACTGATAATGTTAAGCTTTAAGATAGTTAACCAACTAAATATGATTTTATACATTTTATACCAAAGGAATAAAAACACACAATTAGAAAAAAAGAACATGACTCTCTCACACTATCATCAAAAACTGAAAAATACACATGCTAGATATAAAGATAAGGATATAAAATTCTTACATTATATCTTCTAGATTTTTATTTTATTTTGATGTATGTTTTTATATTTAAATAAGAAAAAATTAATAACTTAGTGAAAAGATAATAATTTTAATGTTTTCAAAATATATGTATTTTCTCCAACTAGAACAAAACTAAAAATGTTAAAAAGAGAACAAAACTAAAACCAATTTGATAAACAGAACCGACAACAAACCAAATCAAACTCAAACAAAATCAAATGGCTTCAGCTAAAATTTCTTAGAACCAAATAAACCACATCAACCTGAATTTAAACCGAAATGTCCATTTCGAGTAAGAGAGAACAAGAACCTTTTATACCGGCTATGCTATGGAATGAAACTGATTTACCTTAGGTCAGATGATTTATATATTCCAGTTAGTGGGAAAATGTTGATGAAGAATGGTGCGAACAACCTCTTGTAAAACCTTATCTTTATAACCAATTGGTTCATAGAGAATTTGTCACGGATCTAATGTCTCGTGACAAACCGATTTCGAAACAATTTTAGGTTTAACATGAGGAGTGAGATGGATCCGTCGGCAGAAAAAAACTAATGTTTATTGCTCAATGCTCCTTGTCAAAGCTTTAACATTTGACTTTGTACGAAGCCCATGCACTAGTTAGTCTCTGGTATGATATACTCCATCCGTTTCTGAATAAGTGTCACTTTGACATTTTTCATGGAGATTAAGAAACATGTATAATAGACTAATATATCCCTAATAAATGTATAATTAATTAAATGAAAATAATTTAAATAAAATTCTATTGGTTATTCAAAAGGGTAAAAGTTAGATTTAATGTACAAAATTACATTGGGATTGTAGAATGACACTTTTTTTGAAACAAAATTAAAAAAACTAAAGTGACATTTATTATGAAACAGAGAGAGTATGTATTTAAAATAGCCCATATAGGCTATTAGTTCCTTGGTCCAATAACAAAATCGATAAGAATTCTCTTTTATTAATTCAGGATATTCTATTCATACGGAAAAGATCAAAACTAATCTTTAATGGAAAATGCACTTTATATATATGGAGGATATTCAATAAGGTCCAAAGCATAGTCTCATATTCACATGACCACATAAATATAATGTTGTGTGATTCCTTGAACCCGGCTACTTAACTTCCTAAATCTACATACCACTAATGTCTAAATCAACCGCCATGTGGTTATCGATCGGAATTGATTAATCAAAGTTTTTAGGATTTGCTAAAAATATAAGTGCTCCTTCTCAATAAATAAAATTAAGATAGTATCATTTATATTTTTAATTAGAATACCATATAAAAAACAAAGAAAATTACTATAATTAATATTTAGAGAAGATAATCAAATCTAACAATGATTTTTAGCGTTCTTATGAAAATTTGTAAGGCAATTAACCAAAACAAAACAATGTAAGAAAAAACTAAGACAGACATATATAAATTTTCTAAACAAAAATTGATGCAAAATGTTTCGTATTCTGCAACTAAAACAATCATCTAGCAATGCTGACATTAATAGATAGATTTATCTAACTAAAAATAAAAGTGCGGACATTTGTTTTGCTACGGGCCTACGGCAAAATGTGGACACTAGTTAAGACCATGACTAAAAAGGTCTTCGAGAAGGCTTCTTAAGACGTGAGACTCATGAGTCGGTTACAAAAATTATAAATTAAAAATCAATTTTATTTTTTATATTGTTCACGGGTCCCACTGACACGTAACGGCTCGCGATTGGTTCACTTAAAAAAAAAAATCAAAATAGATTTCTTAAGATTAATCATGCCTTAAGTATCCTTATGGTTACCGCTAGGTCCTGGCATAATATTACTAGCATCCAAAAAACTGATCTAGAATTGACATTAGATGCAGTCCAAATATTTGAACGATTCTAAATTGCTATATCTAAACACTTGGTACTAAACTTGACATGCACCAAGAACCAAATAATTTCGGAACATATCTAAACACACACACACATATATATATATATATATATATATATATATTAAGACCTAAAATCAGAAGTGTTATTCAAATATACTAGTTATTTTGTGACAAAATAGATATTTTGGATAGATAATACCCAAATCAAATTATATTCATGGTTATTTTTAAAAAAAAAAAAGAGAATGATTTTAACTGTATCTATGAGTTTTTTTTTATTGTTAGTTATTTGAGTACTACGTTTAGATAGTTTGGATACAAAACACATGAACCCAACCGGATATTGGTTACTTCGGTTAAAAATATCTGAACTTGCATCAAGTATAATGGGTAACTGAATTACTTTCCAGTTTCTACACATCAGAATCGAATCCATACGGACAAGAGAACCCAACTCTAATCTGATCCAGTTTTTTTTATATTATCTAACTAGGATTTTTTAAAAATCTGAAAATCGATACCTAAAAGACTGACATGTATCGGAGTGGATATCCGAATACCCAAACCTAGTAATCGTGTCATTAACATCTTACAGATGAGTTGATTAACTGTTATGTTAATTATAAGAAAAGTTATCATTGTTCCTCTAAATTATTGAACTCCTTTTTAGGCCTCCATTATTTACTCAATAAAATCATGCTTACTTTGTCCCAATATAATATAGTACTATTGTTTTCATAAAGTCTCCTAGTAATCTCTCTAAAAGAAACTGTGTAAAACTGATTGCAAACGGATTTAAAAGAAATGTATATTGTTTTGGTCCGTCCTCACAGCAAAAAATATGCTTTACAATTTCTTAAAAGATGTTCTGTTTTTTTTGTCATACCTGAAATATAGATAAATGACACAGGGGCCTGCTACAAAGTGAAAGTCAGAATCAAGCATAGAAAATTAGAAGTAAGCTCACTGAATAAAAAATAATCAAAAATAGCTATATGGGGCGAGCATGATGGAAATAAATAAGTTAATGTTACTGTGAGAGTTGGATTGACTACGTGAAAGACTCCGAGACAGAAGATCTTCAAATGTTTAAAATAAATAACTCTTGAAGCATTTAAAAGGATTTCATTCGGGACAAAGTTATATGAAAACCTTATGGATCACATAATCCTTTGATTATATGGTTAATATGCCTAACCCTATAACACTATCTTTCATTTGCTCATAATCATTTTTCTCCTAGGTTCACAATTTTTTTAACAATCTCATATGCTCATTGTATTAAGGACAAAATTACCATATCCAAAAATTGGAATGAATCATAAGTAATATATAAGATAGATGTATCAATCTAGTTATCATCAATTAATTTTAGGTTGAAAATTATCTAACTTAACATGGTAACATAGTCCAATTTACGGAGTCTAACCCAATCTATTATCGATCCAGTCCAAAGTCGACTCACCGATTTTTGTCCAAACATTTATAAATTGACGCTCAAAGAACCATCACTTGAAAATGCATATTAAAAACAAAAATCTCACATAAAAAAATTAAAAGACATCCTAACTAATATATAAGATACATGAAATAATCTATTTATCACAAATTAATTTTACGTAGAAAATCTATATACTTTAACACATATTATATGTTCCTTAAAGTCTAGTCTCAATGATTAACTTTTTTACTAAAGTGTGTTAAGGAAGAAAATAGATAAATTGTAGAAAAAGAACTATGATTACATAAAGAAAAACTCAGATTAAAGTTATTTCAAGTGTACATACATATGTTATTAATATTAAATAAGTAAATTGAATGAAAACTTTTTTTATAATACGTTGGTTGACTTCGTTGTTTCATTTGACAACTAAAACTCAGTCGCTAGTACTGACGACAGATTGACGTCATACTAGCATATTAAATCATAATAAATTCTCGAATAAAATCTCTGTTTTATTACAAAATGGCATATGAAAGTGAAACAAGAGGTGTAATCGCATGTGGGACAAGTGCTGTCTTAAAAACATGATCACTTTCACGTGAAAAAGGCCATCGTGTGAAAAGAATTTTCTATTTTAAGTTGATAGAAAGACCATAGAACACATTGGACCCACACACTAGCCTCTCGATAAACTATTAACCTATTTACATTATAATTATTAATTATTACTATGTTACTTTTCCATGCTCATATATAAAATTTTACAAAATAATCAATTATAATTAGTTAATATATAGTTTCCACTTGTTTATAATTTTAAATCATTTTATAATCTATATATAAAAAGTGAATATAATATTATGTCAAAATAAAATTATGTTGTCATCTCAATTTAATATACATTTACATATATAACAATTTAGGTCAGTTTAACTTTCTTTCAAGTATTTCAAAGATTATATAATTTTTAACTAAATCAAAATTTATTTTTGTTTTAATTATTTTAAAATGAAATTATTTTTAATTATATTTAATTAGATTCATCCGGTTAGTTTGTAAATTTATTTTATAAAAATAATTATTATTTAATATATATATATATATATTAAGGAAGAAGTAGAAAAAATAAAAACTAAGTGTTAATTTAATTAGAATTGCACTAACCAATATTAGTGATATTCTACAACTTCGTATACATATTTAGATATTTATAAATAACTAAATCATAATAAAAATCAATGTTCTGAGTTCACTGGTTTATAAAATTTAAGATGGTTTATAATTAATATTTTTTAAAGTAAATGTGACTTTTTATTATATTATTAACTTATTCAGAAATATAATTTAGCCTTTTAGATGTGAAAATTCAGACCAATTTAATCATTTACTTTAAAAATATTTAATTGTAAAAGTTCAACTAAATTGAACTAACTATTTCTTGGTTCTAATTATGCTAAAATTTGAATAACTTTCTTATCTTTCTCTAGTTTTGGTTAGTCACCTTACATTTGTAAATATTTGATAACATTTGAAAAAAAAAATTCATGCTTACCACATTATTGATAACACTTTTTATTTTTACTTTAATTAAATATTATAGATTATAGGGTTAAAATGGTTATAAAATTAAAAACCTCTCATATATACAAGTTTCTAATTGAGATAGAGATTATAGACACTTATGCCAATTAACTATATAAAAACAGATACATCCTGTGTTTTTCTTTAACATTGATCCATTTTGTACAAAGTGAAACTACAATTGACTTATCCGACTTAGTCGATCGTCTTATGTCGATAAGTCTATGCCACAATGGCACAACACAAGCCATTCTTCTTTTTTTTTTTTGCTTTCAAAAATCAGTCTTGTGTTAATAAAAATTACTTTGTTTTAATTTCAAATAGGAAAAAGAAGAAAATTCAACTTAGATATCAAGTTTGTTGACGTTGTCTTTAAAATCTTTAAAGAGAAATACCCTAAGATAACCTTAAAAAAAAATTTGTCACAAAAATAACCCTTAAAAACAAAAATGACAAATCTAGCCTTTTTTATTTTCAAAAAATTAATTTTTATTTTATTTTTTTCAATTTTAAACCTCACTCCCAAAACCCCACCCCATAACTCTAAACTCTAAGTCTAGATTAGTTAACCCAAAGGTTAACAAAATGACTAATATATATTTATACCCCTTGGATTAACTAATCTAGACTTAAGGTTTAAAGTTATGGGGTGGAGTTTTGGGGCTGAGATTTAAAATTGAAAAAAAAATAAAATAAAAATTAATTTTTTGAAAATAAAAAAAAGACTAGATTTGTCATTTTTATTTTTAAAAATTATTTTTGTGACAAAAACTTTAAAAATGGTTATTTAGGAGATTTGCCCTTTTTAAATCATGTTTGTTTAATGAAGTAGGAACCCTAGTGGACAAGTGGATTAGATGCATATTCAGGAAGGTAATTTATTCCTGACAGTTATTTATTACTTGCATGATTTTTAAGGTTGACTATTCTTTGCTTCGTCTTCACCCTTTTGTACGCCAGCTTCCAATCAAATTCATTCCCACCCTATCAGATAAGTGTCACGTGCAAATCTTAGTTCTTTCTCAGTTTTATAAATAATCAGTATTTTTTTTTGATAAAGAATTATATATTTTTATCTGGTAAAACAAGAAATATATGTTTATAACTTATTTGCTAGCAATCGTCCTGTAACGGTCTTATATTTACATGAAATACTATTACCGCAAAACTTTCTATTTATGAAGTTAACAATGGAACTATTTACATATATCGTGATGTAAAAATTATATTAGGTCAACATGAATATAGTGAGCTCATTCTTTGGATGAACATAACCATGTTTATTGGAAAATAGTTTCAAAAAAAAAAAGCCTAGCATGTTTATGTTTATCAAAAACATATATAACTTTATTTATGTTTATATATGTTTTCTAATTTTATTAGTGCTCATATATCTGTATCATGTTATATTTGCTCATTTTCAAATATGTTTTAGAAAGTTTTTGATAAAATTTTACTTAAATAAAAATTTTGATCCATAAAAAGTTTAGAAAGATGAAACAAAAAGTTTGAATCTTGTCTCTTTTATGTGAAAAATTCTTGAAAGAGAACACAAAATAGAACATTATTTTTTTGGTAAAAACAAAATAGAACATTTTTGACAGCCTTAACTTCAATTGAAACATCAGTGATGCACCTAGTTTATCATCTTTCTTTGTTCTACTCTTTTAATTTTCACTTTAAAATTATTGAAAATATCTATTTTTAATTTAGAGTGAAAGAGAAATAAGCTTCTGCACGTGCAGGTCATGTGGGCCACCGACCTAAACCAGATTTTCATACAGTTTTGTCTTGTAGTAAAAACAACTGGGCTGTAAAACATGGCCTGTTCCAAATACTATTTCGATAAGGGTAGGGGTATTTTTTTTGGTTTTTGTGTTCAACTTCTATTCTGCATCAATGTATAAAAATGCAGTCTCCAAAACAAAATGTTGAAAATTTTAAAATGTGTATTGATATGTAATTTTAAATTGTTTTCTTGTGTTTAGAATTCAAACTGTTGTCGCTTAAGCAATTTGTATTTTTTACTCATTCATGTTTTATTGTTTTTACCTTCAACTTTTATATTATCTATATGAAGGTGGTCGGGTGCTACGATTGAAAAGGTCCAGATTTAAAATCTACTATTCAGATAAACTGTGTATACGTAGAAATAAAAAGACTTTTGTATGGTTAATTTGCTTTCTAGCCTCTGGGATTAGTTGGGTCTTTGGATCCAGATGACCCGGGTTACGAGATGTTTTTAATGTTCATAGTTAAAAATGATAAATCTTAAGAAACATTACATACATTTTTATAATCTGAAACTGCTATTGATCGATTGTTTGTAGATTTTAGATTTTTTTTGTAACTTTGGCATTCAATTTTAGATTTTTTGTTTTGTTTTTGTTTATCAAAAATCATTTATTACCTTTTTATTGAATAGATAATACTTATATAGTTGAAAAGAACTAAATGAGAAAAATAAAATAAAAATAGTACTCCAAATTATTAAGAATCAACAAAATCATTTTTAGCATTTTACTCTTAACTTTAATTTGAAACTAAAAACAATCATATTAGTAAAATAATTCTAAATTTTGATATTACTTATAGGATTTTAATTATAATTATAATTATAATAATTTTTAGTAAAATTATGACTGACAAATCAATTTTAAAAAAATAATTATATAGATGAAACCCAAAAATAAATCAAACAATCAATTTTTTTTTTTGAAAAAAACTAAAAATCTACAGCAAAATCAAAAATCAAAATTTTAAAGCCAAAAACCAAATACTAAAATCCAGAAACAATAACTAAAATCATTTAGACAATCAATACCTAAGTTTTCTTGTTTGCGTTGTTCACTAATTAAGAACGCTTTACGTAAATGCAACTGTCATATTAATGGAGAGTTTAATGAAGTTGCACACTTTGAAAAAACATGTTTTCAACTTTTTCTTCCTTTTCAAGCAGTATTTTAAAACACGCTATATGCTATTTGGACGGTGGAGACTAGGGCAATCACATAAATTTATATACAGATGTTTAAGTAAGATATATACAATACATATTTCTCTTTATTTTAATTTAGTATAGTTATATCATAATATATTATATGTAAATATATACACACATACATGCTTACTAGTTACAAATATAAGGATATGGTTCTCTCATCATCCACAAAATTAAAGTAGTTGTCTTGCTTTATAGGAAGAAAGAAATTAGAACACAATGAGTGGAGAAAAAAAAACTGCAAAAGGAAAAATTAAATAAGCTTTATATTTATATATATATATATATATAAAAAAGGCATGATTTAGGGGTCTTTGAATCCGTAGTTTAATCACCCTTATTCTTTAATTTATATGTTAATTATTGAGAGTGATTGATGATCTTTTTATAATCACAGATATGGTCTACCGATACTATTCCTTTTTATTTTATTATAAGTGATATGTTAATTGTCATGTTTTTTTTTTTAATATAAATCTTCCCAAATAACAATTGCTAGCAATAAACCTTGTTCATATTTATTTATCGAATAATACACAGTTTAGATGATCACACATGATTTACACGATTTTTGATATAAATTTAAGAATAACTGTTCTTAATATATTTCTTTATAAATAGACACATTGATATGTAATTGTTGATTTATTTCATTTGTTAATTCTTTAGGATAAACATGGTTAAAAATAGTTCAGGTTATCCAGTGGTCAAACTAAGCATAAGATGGGCTAATCAAGCGTCAGTGTTCTAAATTTGAGGACGAAACCAAAGCGGCATTTGGAAGTGTAAAAAAAGTGTCCATTTCAAGTAGAAATTAACACGTCCTAAAAAAATTTCACGAACGACTACGGCAGCTTATACTTTAATAGCGATTTTAGTTTGATAAGTCGTCCTAATAAGACATTTATGTCTGCTTCGTTCCTTTTTAAAATGGTTATCTTTTCCTTTATAATTTTCTGTTTAGAAAAATCTTCGCCTTTAAAAACACTCATTGATCCTCCTTTATTATTCGAAACTAAAGTTGAAACTAAATTTTATCAATATACATATATAAATTTTTCAAAAATATGACGGTTAATGGGGAAACGTAAAAAAATGATATCAATAGTACTGTACGAATCCAAAAGATGCGTGTGGTTTTTGGATAAATCCTCAAAAAAGAATTTAACTACACAAATTGATTAGTCCAATTTAAACATAGTAATTTATTACAATAACTTTTAGCAACATGCGAAGCTTGATTGAAGACGAATATCAAAACGATATATGTGATAGTTTCCAAGATTAACTGTAACCTTTAAAGATTAATTAAAATAACAACGACGATATGATGAATATGACTGAGAATAAACGTAGGAGGTCCATCAAAAGTAATACTTGAGACCTATTATAAATTTGCTTATTTATTAAGAAGTGGTGTATATAATCGACTTAGAATAAGTTTTGTTTAAGTACATTTTTTATTATCTCTATAGAAAAAGTATTATCTCTACGGATGTTATCTTCTTTTAAAAATTCTTCTGCATTGTGATTATTCAGTAATACATAGACACAAAGACATACGCATTACTCAGGATCTCGTAGTCCAGTGGTACCTACCCCGAGCTGGGGGCTCAAACTGGGAGGTCAGCTGTTCGACTCGCGGGGAGGGGGAGGCGTGCCCAGGGCCCTAAACGGTACATGCAAAGGCTGGCGCCGGACTTAGGTGGTGGGACGTAAGCTCAACACCTGATAAATAAAAAAAAAAAAAAAAAAACATACGCATGCATACTTTTTCAAAAAAAGACATACCGATACAAATCCCACAAAACATTTCAAAAATCTCTTACGTAAGTAAATTATTGTATCCATGATGTAGACCTATGTATATATAGCGTTTTGTTTGTAGTTACTTTTCAATATCACTTTTGTGGTACAGAAGTACTATACACACCAATCATAGCTAATTAAAATTGAGTACTAACAAAATAATCGGTTAGATACTCAATCATTCCAGGTTACTATCAAGATTTAACCCAGTTAGATTCTGTAATTTATCTCGAAATTTTGTCTTCTTAAACAAATTAAATAAAACTAAATAAAATTACATGAGTTACATACTTAAAGAATTTTGAGAAAATGGATGATTGAGGAAGACAAGAAAGAGGAATTTGGTGTTTGGTGTTTGTTTGTAAGCAAGAATTAAATGATAAAAAGAAGTAAGAAATAGTATTAAAATAAGAAAGAGAATAAATATGGGAAGAAACGACACATCCTCTCCGACAAAGATTTAGAAGCGTGATTGAAAGAAAATTCAAAACATATGAATCTGAAGAACCATTTTGATTTTTGACTCTGGTCTAAGTACTCTCTCTCTCTCTGGTTCTTAATAAATTTATGTTTTTCTACAACATATTTTGTGTTTTTTATTAATCATTAACGGATTTATAAATTATGAAAAATATTTAATAAAAGTAGATATTTTTAATATATGTAAAAATCCAAAACATCATTCTATTAGAAATAGAAGGGATAATATAGGGGAAATTGTCAAAAATACAATTTTCCCTATACCATTTTTTATTTTTATCTTAATCACTTTTACCCTTATTTTTTAAGAGAAAAAATATACTTATAACTCTTGAGTTAATTAATTTAAAACTTAAAGTTTATAGTTGAAGAGTGATGGTAGGGTGGGGTAGGGTGGGGTAAGATGGGGTAGGATGAGAGTAGCGTTTAGTAATGTAAATTTTAGGATTTAAATTAATTTAAAAAAATACCTCTTAAAATGGTATTTATGAAAATGTCACTTTAACGAAGGTAAAAATGAAAAGTGGTATAAGGAAAGTGGTATTTTTGAAAATTTCACATAATATAGTTCAAATTTAGGGAAATTATCAAAAATATCATTTTTCTTATACCACTTTTCAAAAATACTTTAATCGCTTTTAATTTTATTTTTTAAGAGGAAAAAACACACTTATAACCCTTGGGTTAATTAATTTAAGACTTAGGGTTTAGAGTTAAGGGGTGGTGTAGGGTGTGGGTAGGGTTTAAGAATGTAAAATTTAGGTTTCTAATTAATTTAAAAAAAATTTACCTCTTATAAAAATGATATTTTTGAAATATCTCTTTAATGATAGTAAAAATGAAAAGTGGTACAACAAAAGTGGTAAATTTGAAATTCTCCTTCAAATTTAAATTATTTTCAACTGTATTAAACATAAATTCATTAACCATCTATTAATCCTTATAGACCACTTTTCATTTTATAGTATCTATATAATGTTCTATGGAATTTGTTTGTTATTTCTATCTTTTCACATAATATCTTGTAATCACGGATATAGTATTTGTTAAGATTGAAGAGACTATATTTTTCTACTCCACAATAAAATGATAAAATTATGAATACCACTGTTTGATTTAGTTAAAATTGTTATTTACCATGCAATGTACATGATCAAGTGCGTCAAATTGGAAAGCTAGATTCATCTGCAAGTTTATTCATGTAGAATGGGCAGATAAATGAACGATATGAGGTCTTTATATACATCAAATCATCTAGGTGTAGGCTACATATATAATAGTATTAGCATGTATGTAAGAAGTTAACCAAGTATATTATATTTTCTGACACACATATTGTATACTTTACTAGTAGATGTAAGAATTTCTTGGAAATTGAAATCACTGGAACGAGATATTAGGGATCTCCAAACCCTAGAACATTTTCTTCGAGAAATTGGTCTTCTTCCTTGTTTGCAATAAAAAAATGTATTTTTATAACTCGGTCACGCTTATATACAACTTAGAGCATGATTAATGGGGGATCTTAAGAGGGTTCTTAAGAAAGAGGGCCCACAAAAAAATAAGAACCAAGTTCTTAAATCACTTAATTAAGAACCAACTTTATTTGGGTTCTTATACTATTCACGGGTCCCACTGACACGTGGCGGTCCGTGATTAGTTCGTTTTTAATTTTTATTTTTTTTCCAAAAAAAGAAAGAAAAAAAAAAGAAAAAGAAAAAAAATAAGAACCCCTAAGGGATTCTAGGGTTAATCATGGTCTTATATTTGTGTGCGTTGAATGACATAACGCTCCCGTCATCTTTTGGGTGAGTGGCAAACTTTTTTTGTTACATCTTTTTTTATCATTTTTATTACATTCGATATCTTTAAAAATCAATTTTCCTCGATTTAGACTAGTGGTGTATATATAGCCACATTTAAACATGGCAGTTTTGTATTACCCCCACTCTAACATGGTTGAATAAAGACGAACAATTGTTTATGTATACATCAATACATTTACAATTGCAACTAAAACCGTAAATTACACTATCATAGATAGAAGTCCAAAACATACATTTGGTATAAAAAATCCACACAACCCCCGAAAACTATTTTTTTTTTAAATAATGAAATATACTAGAGTATTTATGAATATAACGTATATACATACATAATATAAGGCTATTTGTACGTAAGAAAATGAAACATTCAACATACCGCGAAAAATCAGAAAATAATTATTTTCAATATATACAGTCGCTGTATTAATAATATTACAGTTTAGCTAATGTTGAGAATTTATTTATTATATGTTCATTAAATAAAGTACAGTTCTATAACAAAGAGTTATAGTAAGGTTATAGTGAATTCTTGGAAAATCTGTTAAAACTTGTAATGTTAGTACTTTGTTTTACATTTCTCATAATAAGTTTTGTCATTCTTAACAAAAGTTTTCATATTTGATACTTAATTGCTGACTTCCTCCATATGCTGGAAACAGGCCCGGCCCTGATAAGAAGCAATAGAAGCAAGGGCTTCCGGCCTTCAAGTACATGTATTAATTTCGGTCGTTTATTTGGAAATAATCCTTTAGTCTAGTGGCTTTAAAGCGTGTGTCTGTACGGTAACAACCCGGGTTCTAACTAGGGATTTTTTATGAGCGGCCTTTTTTTTATAAACCAGCTTCTGGTCTTCAGTAAACCAGGACCGCTCCAGAGCAAATTAATTATATTACATATATACAAAATATACAGTGGATTTATTCCACGGTGAAATGATATCAACACATTCATGATCTTACGATCGTTACCTTCCCTTTTTAACGTAAAATGAGGAATACTTTAACGAACAATGTTGAGGAATTTAATCAAAATGTAATAAAGAATGCGTACGACTTTGTGACTCGTTTTATGTTAATTTGATCAACATGTAATAAAGAAAAATGTTGTTTGCAAAAAAAAATCAAAAGAAAAATGTTCGTAAATGCATTTTCCGTAGTTCGGATACAGAAAACCCTACGCAACACATTTCAGTACTTTTACGTCAGCAAAAATAGAATCTTTCGTTGGAAAAAATAAACGAAACGTTTTTATAATTTCTTTTTTTTTATGCTTCTTAAATACTGTATAAGAGTTACTATTGAAGTGAAAACAAATACATTTGGGTAATACTACTCTGTAGTTTGCACGCTCATAGATAAGCACAGCTATTTAACTAGACAAGGGCAAACATTTCAGGTATTTAGTTACAAAAAAAATTACAAGGGCAAACATTTCAGGTATTTAGTTACAAAAAAAATTACAAGGGCAAACATTTCAGGTATTTAGTTACAAAAAAAAATTACAAGGGCAAACATTTCAGGTATTTAGTTACAAAAAAAATTACAAGGGCAAACGAAATTAAATAATTCTACATTCCCGACTATGCCAGGTATTAACATATTCAAAGTTATATCAAAATACAATAAGTATTCTATTTCTAGGTTCTTTAATCATTATTAAAACTATTTACAATTTCTTTCTATTTCCTCATCAGTGTTAATTTTTAAAATTCAGTTATAACAAAATATTACAAAATTATTTAAGATATTAATAAATCAAATAACAGCGTGGTGGATGCGAAGTTCAAAATAAAAGCATACAGGATGCGGTGGTGTTTTGTTGAATATTTTTGTGAAAAAGATTATCAAGAAAATTTTAGTGAACTTATCACTTTTAATTTAGTATATATAAGAGGAATAAACAAGGGGAAAACTGTTAGCTCGACTAGCTAGGACCTCCAAATTCAAACCCTAGTGTTACCACTGCGAGTTTAGGAATATTAGTTAATCTAATTTGTTAGATCAAAGAAGCAATTTTAACAAATGAAAATAAAATCAGTGTTTCAAGAATGATTGAAGATGGAAAAGGATAATTAATTTTACATTCGATTAAAAAGGCGGATGCATAGATCATAGACGCAAGAGACTTTATAGACGCAATAGACTTGTGATATACCTAAAATATATAATTTTAGTAGAATATATATGAAAAATTTATACACCGTATATAAAATATTCGTATAATCTTTATTTCTTTGATTTTAAAATATTGTTTGCTTGTTTTCTCAACTCATGTATTGATTTAAACAATAAAAGTAGCTACCACCTTTCTCTGCTCTACTTTAAGATAAAGCTAAAGCATGGGGAAAAAGTAAATATAATATAAAATAAAACAAATATAGTGAAAGAAAATTAAAGGAACAAAAAAAGAGAGAAGAAGAAGACAAAATTTAAAACAAATAAGAAATTCCAAATAAAATTAGCATCACATGTTAACAAATGAGATCAAAATATAAGTTAGTTTTGAGTTTTCATTCTCTTTCTATTCCCCAAGAAAGTAAAACTACTTAAGCTAAAGAACAAACACTTCTCAAAGTTTCTCCAAAGTCCTTGATCAGTAGCAAACACATCTAGAGAGAGAGAGAAGGGCGTGAATAGAGGAGTTTAGGAGAGTTCGCCGGTTCTTCAACAGCTGATGGCGGCCGGAAACCCTAACTGGTGGAACGTAAGCGGCGACATGAGGCCACCACCACCGTCGATGGGTCATCTGCAGGGGCCTTTGCCGCCACAAATGACTCCTAACAACAACTATCTCCGACCTCGAGTGATGCCGACTTTCTTGCCGCAATTCTTACCATATCCGGCGACTTCTTCGTTGTCCTCTTCTTCTTCTTCTTCACCGTCTTTGCCTAGTAACCCTAATCTCTCTTCTTGGCTTGAAAACAATGAACTCCCTCCTGAGTCTTGGAGCCTTAGCCAACTTCTTTTGTAACTACCCAACTCTCTCCATCCATTCGTATATATATTCTGAATCGAAATATATTCTCCTAGTTAACTTCATGGCTTTGTTTTTTCATGTGTAGTAACCTAACCTCAATTTCTTTTTAACATTGACACACACACACACACACACACATATATATATATATATATATATGAAAATATTTATATTTATCAGCTTCCATGAAACCCAAACTTTGTTTAGCCAAACTTTGTTGTGTGTGTGTTTCTAGTATTTACAATATCAAATACGCAAATCTAATACGAATATTTTATTTGTCAACCAAGGGGTGGACTGATGATGGGAGAGGAAGAGAGATTGGAGATAATGAACCATCATAATCATCATGATGGACAACAACACCATAGTTTTCAAGGGAACATGAGATTAGAGAATTGGGAAGAACAAGTCCTAAGCCACCGACAATCTTCCATGGGGGTTGTTGACATCAAACAAGAGAGCAACATTAACAACAACAATGGCTATCTCATATGTTCTCCAAACTCACCTCTTAACAGTGTCACAACCGCAACCACAACAAGCATCAATAGCAACGACGATAACAGCAACAACAACAATAGTAAGTTGGATTTCTCGAGCAATCACGATGGTCTTAAATTCCCCGAGGGTAGACACAGTCCTCCAGATCGATCTTCTGAGGTAAAAAAAGTTTCCACAACTCTGATAATTTGATTAAATATTTTCTTATAAAAATAATAATAATGCTAAATAGAGTTAAAGAGATAGTAGAAAGACAAAAATCCGAAATAAAATCTAATTAATATACATATAAAGCACTAAGCATATCATCTAGTATGAAAAAGAGAATCTTAAAGGTCATTTAAAAGAACAGGACAAACTATGTCTTATTTTAAGGTTTGGATCTAAATTCAATACTCACCAGAATTGGTTTTGCTATGATTTTTTTTCGATTAATTACTAATTGATCTTTATTTTGTCTGGTGTCTATATATGTGATGAAGTGTAACAGCTTAGAGATTAATGGGTCTACTAATAAGAAGCCAAAGCTTCAACCTTTTCCTCCGTCACAGTCAACCCTCAAGGTAACGAATTGATTATATCATCGAAACTTCAATTAATTTATAGGAGTAACTTCAATATATAAAATCTCTCCCTGACATCATAATAACAAAACTAAAACACAAACACAAAGGAGAAGAGAAGAAGCAAACAAAACAGAATGGGCACAGAATAAGGAATAAGCTGTGGTTTTTGTGTTTCGTAACTCTTTTGTTTTTTCTTGTTTTGTCTTCTTCTTCCTTCTTCATTATTCTTTTTCCTCTCTTTCTTAAATATTTCTCAACAATATTCCTTTAGTATTATATATTAAATCTTAGATTTAAAGGTTTTTTTATACTATACCTTTTCGAAACGTAGCAGTGGAGAGGCTCGTATAAAAATTCTGATTCAATGATATAACTGTTAGCTATATCAGTTATATCATCTAATCAAATTGGTTATCTATTTAGACCTAAATGTTAAGTACAATTGGTTAATATCTTTGTGTAGTACCAAAGATATTAACCAATTGTACTTAAAGCAAGCACGTTTTCTCTGTGCATGGTAATTAGTAAAAAATAAATCACACATTACATAGTATATATCAAGCTTTTACTTCATGCTATTATTTAATTCGTGGTGATAATTATAGGTGAGAAAGGAGAAACTAGGAGGCCGGATCGCAGCGCTTCATCAATTAGTATCTCCATTTGGCAAGGTAAAGATCAATTTTAATTAACAAATCGCAATATTAAACTAACTAGAGATTTCCCCGGGCTACGCCCGGGTTTTTTCTCTATATTATAAATTACGTATTGTTTTTCTGATTGAAAATTTTAAATTATTAAAATTCAAAAAAGTTTATTTCAGTATCAAAGTACGTATAAATTGGTACATAAATTGAATAAAAATAAATTAAAATATTAGTTAAAATTCAATTTTATGATATCACTTGATTCTTTTTCTTCACACTTTTGCTATTACTATATTACGATATAGTACATCATATAAGAACTAACCAAAATTGTACAGAAAAATAGATAAATGTTTGAAGAAAAACTCTGAAAAGAAGAATTTTAAAAAAGAATTTAAAAGATAATAGAAATAGATCTACATTGTGTGCAGATCAGCGAGAAGCAGTGAAGACATATTGACAACCGAATAAAAAACGAATAATATTAAATTTATTTATATATTAATTGAAATTAAGATTCCAATCATCCATAATAATTCGATGCTAATCATTATTTGTTTCTTATAAATTGTATTAAGGCCAGAAAACAGTTTTTTTTGCTATTGTTTTTGGGTGTAACCGTTAAATATGTTTAGGAATTGATGAAAAAAAAATAATAGAATAATGTACAAAAAAAATAAAATAAAGATCAATTGCTTAATTTTTCATCATACAAAAAATCTCTTTATTATTTTATCTATTTATTAGTATAATTGACGAAATGACTATTTCATTCGATTCAACCTAAATGATAGGAAAAAGATTTTCAAACTGATTGAATAAATCATTTCAAATGAATATTTCAAATATTTGTAGTTTAGCTGTAGCTTCTTATTTTCACAGTTCAAACAAAACTATACTTGTACAAATGTTATATTCTTTTTTTATCAATTAAAAATTGAGGTAAGTTATAAATATTTAATAATTGATATTGACACAAACGTAGCTGTATTATGGAAAAAAATAAAACATACATATTCTATATTGTTAGTTTATTACATTTTGTAATATTGTTAATTTATAGTCGAAGGGAAATATTTGAAAACTACTTTAAAAGTCTCATTAAAGTTGTCGTCTTCTACAGTTCATGTTAATAAATGTTAAACGTTTCTTTAAGTACCTCAATAAAACTTTCAGTTTCATCAAGGACTTCTTCTTCTTCATAGCAAGTTTCATCAAGTCTTTTTTTTTGTGAACTCTCTTCGGAGATAGTCTTCGTAACTAAAATTTCGAGAAAAAAATGATGTTTCCATGTTTACAAAAAAAACTTCACCATTAGATCTTTTACCAGAGCTTCTCTGCAAGGTTATACCTAATTAACAAAAAATATATAAATTAGTCTTATATAAATGATGTTAAACTCTAGCAAAATATATAAATTCCATAAAATGGAAAATAAAATTTACTTGGGTAGAAGACGGTACGGAGGTAGCTTAACCACATCAAAAAAAATCATGTGATAGAGCAAATATTCACCATTCATGAGTCGGAAGGCATTAAGTGCTGCGTCAACATAAGTAAACTCAACAAAGCCATAGTCCACATGCTTACCCTCGGGGTTTATAATAAGTCTAACACTAACAACTTCTCCAACATAACTAAAGTAATTGATGCTGTAAAAAAAGCCAAGTGATAAAGGCTCAAGTAATCCCAAAATATCAGGCAATGGAGAAAATTGTACTCTTACATATGAAATAATTTAGTCTAAGGAGAGAGATTGGAAATAAATAGAACATTCTGCATTTAACAGTCAAGTGTGTTAGGACACATGGCCCGATTTTGAGATTTAAGAGAGTCCTATAGATTTATGAAAGATTTGATTGATTTTAATATGGACCACAAAACCCAACCAATTTTATGTATTTAAGCCCGATCGATTTTCTTGAAGCCCATGACAACATGGCAGAAAGAGACATTGTGATTGGTTGAATTAAAGTGATGATGTGGACAATCTTATCTTTCTTAATCTAAAACAGTACTCTTCCTTTTTTACCCATCTTTTGCAGACTGACACAGCTTCTGTCCTGTCGGAAGCTATTGGATACATTAGATTCCTTCATAGTCAAATTGAGGTATGACTCGTCTTTTCTAAACTCTCAATATTCTCATTTTCCTTTCACTAGAATGAAAAATAATGCTAAACTTAACTTTGAGAACAGTATTTGTCTGTCAAAGTAATCCAAGTGATTACTGAAACAAAATGATCTCTAAATACTTTTGGTATTCGGTCTCCGAGTATCAATTTCTTGACTAGTGGAAATCCATCTCAGTATGATATCACTAGATAATCATATTTTAGTTGTGGTGTATGAATAATAAAAATATAGTATTTAATAATTAGAAAGCCTTTGGCGAAAAGAACATTAATAACATATTTATTGCTCGACAAAAATCATTGCACTGATTTTAAATGATGCTGAAAGTGAAAAGAGACACGTATTATTAAAAATAACAAAAGAGAGAAATAGAGATAAAGATAGTTTACAGTTTTGTTCTCTCCATGTTAAGTAATCTTTAATTGATCATTGATGTGATTATGTATAAAGTATTTATGTTGTTTTTTTCTTCAACATTTGGAGGCTCTGAGTCATCCATACTTCAGTACGACTGCATCGGGGAATATGAGGCAGCAACAGCATGTAAGAACTAAAATTCCATTTATACATACATATATGACATAATATGCACATATATACATCCATCATCATACTATACGCTGTAGTTTTATAATCGTATAGTATCATATATACTAAAATATCTCTTGATCATTGGTTTTTATAAATAGTTGCAAGGAGAAAGAAGTTGCTTTTTTCCTGAGGACCCTGGTCAGGTAAAACGTTCATCTTTTGCCTGCTTTATGTATATATATAACCATAATTTAAACACTTTACTTTTTATTGGATCAGTTGAATCCAAATCTACAAATGTGGACAGCTTTAGTTTACAATATATTCATTCACTTTTTATTATTTTTCTACTGTTTTCTTTAAAGATAAAGTTGAATTGTTATTAAAGATGCAGTCGCCAGCTTTTTTATTGCCATCCCTTACATTATTGAGTATTATAAGCAGCAAAGTTTGTTAAAATTCATTCAAGTATCAACTTTTTCTCCTTATTTTTGTTCTGCATCAAAGTGCATTTCAAATTCTTTAGGCGGGTCTTTTATTATATGCTTACTCTGAGAAAATTCCATGAAATATATATAAAAAGATATTTTAGTGAAAGATATTTTTATTTATATATTCAGCCAAAATATCATGAATCTCAAGTATTTATGTCTTTCTGTTTCACATCTTAAAGTAATTTTTGATTAATTTATATTCTTGATAGGAAAAAACACTTATCTTTTCATAAAAAATGTATGTTACAATTTTTTCTACCTAATATGATATAGTAGTTAATAAAACTATAGAGAAGTATGCATAAAAGTTTGTAAACTGTATTTTTCTTGTAAGATATGGAATAATGGTGGTATTACATAACAAATGACCTCGTTATATATGTTCAAGAATATTGTGCTACTTTTGCGGTTAAACAATACTATAAATATTTGCATAAAAACAATGCTATACATCTTAAGCTGTTTTTATTTTTATTTTATGGTTTAGCTCGTGAATGATCAGTGCATGAAGAGAAAAGGAGCCTCGTCTTCGTCCATGGATAAAAATGCAAATGAAGAATCCAAGAAAGACTTGAAAAGTCGAGGTTTATGTCTTGTTCCAATCTCATGCACACTCCAAGTCGGTAGCGACAACGGCGCCGACTATTGGGCTCCGGCACTCGGTTCCGCTGGTTTCCAGTACTGAACCAATGAAATTATGCCACATCTTAGCGAAAATGATATAACATCACGAGCAGTCAGTCCACTGAGAAACCAATAAACTGAGTTTCCAAGGCTGATTGCTCATGATGCTATACAAAGTACTTTGCTAGAGAATTTGGTTTAGCGTTTCATCATTTGTTCTGTTATCAAATGATCAAGCATTATGTCCTTTCTTTAGGAAACTGTTTGTTTTTCACCGCTTACGTGTAATTTGTAGTCACTTATTTTAATTACTTCCACGTGATTTGTATCGTTATTTTTGCTATTATGATTACAATAATGCATATTGTTTTATATATAACTGAAATACACCCAAAACAAAACGAATAGCCTGGAAATAAGGATATGAGATTTTCTTGATCAAGTGTGTATGAATTATGTTTCCGCAACGTTTGCATTTGCAGTTCAACGGTAGGCAATGCTCGGTCTTTCCTTTGCAGGTTAAGATCAAGCTATCCCTTATTTGGCGCCCAAGTCAAAATCCGTTTTTCTAGTTCTGTTGTGTTTTGTTAGTATTGGTTTTACCTTTTAATGCATAAAACAATATTAAATAGAACTAATTTAATCAATAAAAATGATATCTTAGGATATAAATGATCAAATACCATTAAATTTTAGCATAAAATTAAAAATATTACTTAAAATGAAATACAAAAAACTTACAAAAGATACTTTAAAGTGAAACGGAATTAAGATATTATTATGATGCGGCATGAGGAAATTAAAACACGCACGAGAAAAAAATCGGATTTTAAGATCTCATTGCGTTGACTATATTTCTATTTTACCTTTAACTAATCCACATTTTTCTAATAACCATTCTTTCCGTTTGTAAATAATGATTTTAAGCATAAGTTATGAACACAAATAATGTTTTTAATAAATATAATTTTTATCAGTAGAATCTTCCTCATAACTATGGAATAATATTGTTTAATTAATCTAATTTTAAGTTTAAATAAATAAAATAATGCATATAAAATAAAAATCTTTAGGAACGAGAAAAAAAACACCAACAAAAATTATTCTCTTATGAACAGAGAAAATATTATATATAAATAAGAAAACAAGTATATCTAGAGTTATTGTTTGAAGGATTTAATGGTATTGCAAACAGAGAAACTATAATCAACCTTAGAAGAAATGATCTCCACTCTCATGAAAAACATCCTAGCTTCGAAATTGTAGTAAGTAAAACAGAGTTTAAGAATGAGACAATTGTTGTTGTGTGGTAAGAAACAGCAGCATGAAATTAGTTATCCAATGCAGTGTCAAACTTTCAAATTTAACATGAATGGAATATTCAAAAATTTCTTAATTCAAGAAACGGATTTAAAGTTTTTTTTTTAAAAGAAACGGATATAATAGAATTGAAATATAACGTGAACTGAATATCAAATTTCAATTAAATATTTGGTTGAGTAGCATCTTAGATCGTATGCAGTTTTCTGTTAGTTAAAGCTTAACACATAGAAATGGTTTCACAAAGGTAACTTCTTTAAAATCAAAGGTGCTAACCAAATAAAAAACAGAGATACATAACATGGACATGGGGTTAATGGTGTAACGTGTGTATACATACAAAAATCCTAATTTATTGTTGGACGGCACAGAATAAGTAAAAAAAAAGGAAGATTACATAATAGTAATACAAGGAATAACGTGAGAGACGTTAAACAGTCCTGAAACAAAGGATACATCATAAGATTAATTCCAATTAGTGATCGGAAATTCGAAGGAGACTCACATAATCTGGTTTGTACTAGTCTCGGACATCTGTATTACAGCAAATAATCTTCCTGCAGTGTCTACAGAAGGGTGATAAAAAAATCATATCATCAATAGGTTTGAAATGCATAGATTATGGGTATCGAACACACAATTGTCCAAACTCATACAGCTTCTGGACGCAAACAGAATCACCTCTTAAACATGCTTTCCATTTGTGGGTCACTAGTCTGAACAGGTTGCCCTCTAGATGCTGCCTTGCCTCTTGGGGTTTACAGATCCAGACGGCCAGCTGCATCTGTTCTGCTCAGCCGGAAACAAGGGACCACTTGATGCTCTCTTCTTATGCTGGGGTCTTATGGTCTGAAATAAAGCGTAGATTCAGGGACACAGTTCCACCCTTCACCAACTGGTCAAGAGCTTGTGCATTGGACATCAATATCCTCATCGACCACTCCATCAACCTTGCGTATGATGGTGTTTCAAGCTCTTACTTACACAATCTGGCAGCAGATAAACAATATGCTTCAAAGGAATCAACAGAGACATCAACGATTTCATTATGCAGCTGAGGAAACGAAATTTTTTCGGCTCTCTTATGCCCCTCTGGTTCATATGATAATATGACCCATTCCTCTATTCTTCTTGTTTCTCCATAAGCTTGTTTCTCCATAAGTTTGTTCTTGGAGCAAATCTATGGTATCTCTTGTAAATGTTTACTATTTTCTGTAGAACAACCTCATATCATTAATGAAATTAACAGTATTAGCAAAAAAAAAAAAAGAAAATCAAAAATTTTCAATTAAGTTTGATTGAGTAGCATTTTTAGAGTGTATGCAGTTTTCTGTTAGTTACAGCTTAAGACAGAGAAATGGTTTTACAAAAGTAACGTCTTTAAAATCAAAGGTGCAAACCAAATACATAACGTGGACATGGGGTCAAGGTGAAGGTAAACAGAGGAAAAACAGAGTAATACAGAGTATTTGCTTTAAAGTTTATTGCTTAACCTTTCCAGATTACAATGCTTCATATATATAGAGAAAGTAGAAGGATCTAGACCCTATACAGCTGTGACCTCATCAGGTGGCAACGGATAGGAGCGTGAACCGATTTCCCAGCTGTATAGGGTGCTTTTCCGTGCATCTGCTATAACAAACTTGTGCTCTGCTTTTGACTGACGTTCTCTCTTGTTTGTCTTGTTGCAGGTTGCAGGTGGGCTTCATGTTGGGCTTCTCACGAAGTGTTTGGGCCTTGTCCATACCCCCTCGCAAACTCGTGGTGGGGAGTGACACAACACCGAGTTTGGAACGCAAGGAAAAGAAGGATGATTGAGGTAAAGACTTAGTGAAGATGTCCGCCAGTTGTGACGTCGCTGGAACATGGCGAACAATGAGAGTTCCTTTGGCTACCTGCTCACGAGCATAGTGATAGTGAGTTGCAAAGTGTTTGGACTTCTTATGGAGCACAGGGTTGGCAGTGAGATGAACTGCAGACAAATTTTCACAGAACACTTCGGCAGGCTTCTTCACTGGAAATCCAATCTCTGCAAGGACATCAGTTATCCAGGACAGTTCAGCAGCAGTATCAGACAATGATCTGTATTCTGCTTCAGTGGATGAACGAGACACCGAGTCTTGTTTCTTGGCCGACCATGATAGAAGGTTGGAACCAAGCATTGTGCAGAAGCCGCCTCTTGATCTCCTTGTTATACTACACCCTGCCCAATCACTGTCACAGAAGGCTTTTAGAGACGAGTCTGAGTTCGAGTAGAAATGTAGCCCCATTGTGATCGTTCCCTTGATGTACCTAAGAACTCTTTTCAACATATGGAAGTCGGCCATAGTCGGCTTATGCATCCGTTGGCACACCAAGTTTACAGCAAACTGAAGGTCGGGTCTTGTGAGAGTTAAATATTGCAGTTTCCCGGCAAGACTCCGAAAGTACTTTGGATCACCAAACTCTTCATCCTGATGTGGTACTCTATCCAGTTGTGATGGTAATGGAGTGGGCATGGGTGCACAGTCAAGCATGCCTGCAGTGTGTAAAAGCTCCGAAGCATATGTTGCTTGATTCAAGAACAGACCAGTTGGTGTGTACTGAACTTGAATTCCCAAAAAATAGCTCAAGGGACCCATATCTTTCATTCTGAATTCAGAGCTCAAAGAGTGCATCAGAGTATCTATCAGAGTCGAGTCATTACCAGTCAAGACCATGTCATCAACATATAAAAGAAGCAGGATGATTGCTTTGTCGTGATGATATATGAAGAGAGAAGGATCCTTCACACTGCAGAAGAAGCCGAAATCGAGTAGGAAGGCACTGAATTTGTCAAACCAGGCTCTTGGTGCCTGTTTTAAACCGTAGATAGCCTTGTGCAGTAGACATACATGATCTGGACGTTGCTTATCTTCAAACCCTGGAGGCTGTTTCATGTAAACTACTTCAGTGAGATCACCATGCAGAAACGCATTCTTAACATCTAACTGCTTAATATCCCAGTGATTGACCGTAGCTGTGTGTAACACCATTCTCACAGTTGCTGTTCTGACCACAGGGCTGTAAGTTTCCAAGAAGTCCACACCCTCTTCTTGTTCATTTCCTTTAGCCACCAGCCTTGAACGCAGCTTGTCAACTGTACCATCTGCTCTTAGTTTGATCTTGTGAACCCAGCGACAACCAAGTACATGAGCATCCGTTGGATATGGAACCAAACTCCATGTTTCTGTTTCTTGACAAGTATCTATTTCATCGAGCATTGCAGCAGTCCAACCAGGATGACTTAGAGCTTCGGCTAGATTCTTTGGTTCCCTATGAGTGCGCTTTACTGTGTGTAACACATACCGGGGATTTGGTTTGCGCACACCAGCTTTTCCTCTAGTGACCATGGTATGAGTATTATCTTCAGGAGGCTGGTCTTGGGGTATTGCAGGTTGCATATCCGGAATAAGAGGAACATTTTGTTCTGGCAAGGGAGGGGAGGGTGGAGGGAGAGGTGGGAAATCATCTTCAACCAACTGAAAGACACCAGGAACCTGTCTCCTATTTCCTGACACAACTTCCTCACTAATTTGTTCAGAGTCTTCTGCTTCATTGTTGGTGTGATCAAGTTTGAGGCCTTTATACCAAGCTGCCAACAGAGGAGTGTCTCCTTGAGTCATAAACGAGTTATAAGCATCAGCAAAGGGAAACCTGTTTTCGTCGAAGAGAACATGACGACTGATGTAGACTCGTCCTGTTGGAGGATGAAGGCACCTGTATCCTTTCTGCTTTTCCGTGTAGCCCAAGAAGACACACAGAAGACTCTTGGGATCGAACTTGTTCTGAGAATAAGGTCGGAGATAAGGATAGCATGCACATCCCAACACACGCAGAGCTGAATAATGAGGTGCTACTCCATTCAACTTCTCATACGGACTGCTTGTTTTACCGAGAACCGTATGAGGCAGCAGATTGGATAAAAAGTTCGCAGTAAACAGAGCTTCAACCCATAGAGTCTGAGGCAGGTGGGCTTCAAACATCATAGAGAGACCCAGTTCCAGAAGATGTCTGTGTTTCCTTTCTGCTAAACCGTTTTGTTCTGGTGTGTGAGGACATTATAAGTAATGTTTGATCCCACAGTGAGCTAAATGAGATGCAAACTGATTATTAACAAACTCCCCTCCTCCATCAGTCTGAAAAAATTGTATTTTCCGCTCAAATTGATTTTCCACAAGGATTTGAAATGATTTGAAGACAGCAAAGACATCAGACTTGAGTTTGAGTGGATAAAGCCAACTGAAGCGAGAGTAGTTATCAATAAACACAATGTAATATCTGAAACCTTGAACTGAAGTTACAGGAGCAGGACCCCAAACATCACAATGAATCCTCTCTAAAGGTTTCTCAGATTGAAAAACAGAACTAGAAAACGGTAGCTTGCAAATCTTTCCTAGCTGACATGACTCACACATAGTCTTGGAGACTTTATTGACTGCTATAGCTTTTGTTGTAGATAGATGATGAAGGATCTGCTGGTGAGGATGACCCAATCTCCTGTGCCATATCACATCACTTGCACTCTGTTGTCTGGATGAGTAGAACGTAAGAAACTGAGGATCCTCTAACCGGTATAGACCTTCACGTTTGCTTCCTCGACTGAGAAGCTGTTGTGTCTTTTTGTCCTTAACAAGCACATTGTGTGAGTCAAACGTGAATTCACATGGGTAATCATCAGTCAATTTTGAGACAGATAACAGAGATTTAGTGATCAGTGGGCATACCAAGACATCATTAAGAGGTAAGGTACCTGATAATGATGGAAGGGCAATGGATCCTACATGAGTGATCGGCAGGAAGTCTCCATTGCCGACAATCACTGAGTCTGTTCCAGAGTAAGGTTGAGCGGACTGCAAGTGCTGAGTGGAGCTTGTGATGTGATACCAGTCATTCCCTTCATAATCAATGTCTTCTGATGTTCTCATAACAGTATTCGCCTGGGGAAGCTGACTTGGTTGAAAATCTTGATCAAACCGTCTGTAACATTTGTATGCTGCATGACCATACTTATTGCAGATCTGACATGTTGGCACATGAGAGTTTTGCTGAGCACCACGACCATTTGAAGAGCCAAACTGTTGATAGAAGCCTCTGCCTTGTGTTGAGTAACCGCGTCCTCTGTGTCCTCCTCTTGTTTGACCTCTACCACGACCAGAATATCCACCTCGGTTGGTGTAAAAAGCTTGATGGGGAGTAATATCAGGTGACACAGTGTATGTCTGGAGCTTATCTTCAAAGGAAATGAGCTTAGACATGACCTCATCAAGAGAAGGTGGGTTTATGGAGTCCATTGAGTTTTCTATCACCGCACAGATGGACTCATATTCCCTTCCTAGGCCATTTAACATGCCAAAGACCTTTTCACTTTCTGGTATGGCAGCACCAATAGAGTCAAGCTGATCACAGAGCATCTTGATTTCAGAGAGATAAGCAGACATTGTCTTGTTGCCTTTTGACAAAGTTTGAATCTTTCTTTGTAGCGCAAGCTTCCTAGTAGCAGAGACTCGGTTATATTTCTGTCCTAGGGAGACCCATACCTCATGAGAGGAATGAAGACCATAGACAGATCGAAGAGCATTTTCCGACAAGGTTCCATAGATCCAAGCCATGATGAGTTGATCTTTCTGAACCCATCTGAGAAATTCTGGATTTGCGGCTTCAACCACTTGGTCTCCTTGTCGAGCTGTTACCGTCTGAGCAGGACAAGGTTGAGTTCCGGTGACAAAGCCAATGAGCATCTGAGATGCGAGAAATTGCTCAAACTGAAGTTTCCAGATGAGGTAGTTGTCATCTTTCAACTTTAAGGGGACACACTGACTGATAGTAAGATTAGAAGCGGAAATAAGATCAGGATTGTCTGCCATGACCTACTCGCTGAGCTCTGATACCATGAAGGTAAACAGAGGAAAAACAGAGTAATACAGAGTATTTACTTTAAAGTTTATTGCTTAACCTTTCCAGATTACAATGCTTCATATATATAGAGAAAGTAAAAGGATCTAGACCCTATACAGCTGTGACCTCATCAGGTGGCAACGGATAGGAGCGTGAACCGATTTCTCAGCTGTATAGGGTGCTTTTCCGTGCATCTGCTATAACAAACTTGTGCTCTGCTTTTGACTGACGTTCTCTCTTGTTTGTCTTGTTGCAGGTTGCAGGTGGGCTTCATGTTGGGCTTCTCACGAAGTGTTTGGGCCTTGTCCATACAAGGGTGTACGTGTGTATACATACAACAACCCTTATTTATTATTGAACGACACAAAATAAGTAAAAAAAAAAAAGAAAGGAAGATTACATAATACAACGAATAACATGAGATACATTACAAAGGGTACATCACAAGATTAAGTCCAGTTAGTGATCGGATAGTGGACGACGACGCACATATTCTCGTTGCGAATACTCTCGAACATCCTTATTTGAACAAAATATTCACTCTGGTTTACCTAAAGAAGGGATCATCAGAAAATCATATCAACAATAGGTTTGAAATGCATATATAGATTATGGGACTCGTCTCAAAACTAGTGTTAGTGTAAAGAAAAACTTACAAGTTTATTACCACTCCTGGGTATAATGATAGGCAAGTTAAGCGCAAAAAGGCCAGGGGTAACAGGGCATGCCGTCACATTACAGAGGGAGTATGTTTTTTGCACCGGATTAAGACCCAATGGTATACTAAACGTGTTTAACATTATATTTCCTCTTGTTAAGTTATAGGCTGCTCAAAACCAAAGATTTTAATATATTAGAAAAGTTTGACTTGCTGGAAAAATCATCAGAAACAAAAGAAGAAAAAAAAAAGAATAGCTTACTTGTATTAGCGGTTATCTTAAAGGTTGCATTCTCGCCAAGAGGAAGCGGGTATGGATTGATCTCAACAGTAGTGACATTGATGCGATGGTCAGCGTAGGTGAAGTAGCAGCGCGTAAAATTGACGAAGGCACCCAAAGCAGCTGGTAAGAAAAAAAGTGACACAAGGAAAAGAAGCAAAGGCTGCAAGGCGTGAGATATGGCCATTGATTTTTAGCTTGATCTAAGATCGTTTCTGTAGATAGATATTTCTTCTTCTTTTTCTGTTTGTTGTAATTGTCTTGCTCACATGCATGCCTTTTAATTTATAGACTTGTGTATTATATGATTTTGTTATATTATAATCTCCCACATTATACGCGATATTTTAAAACACGTGTGTATATATATGGACACACAAAGAATAATTCTATCGACAATCTTATATTTGCCTGATCAATCCAAACATCAGTTGACCAAAAAACTATCTTGTTTAAAACGTATTTTAGTATCGGATCCAACAAACTAGACCAATATTTTATATAAATAATCGATATAGGGCGTGAGATATGGCCATTGATTAGTAGCTTGATCTAGATCGTTTCAATAGATAATTATTTTCTTTCTATTTGTTGTAATTGCGCTGCTCACATGGATGATCTTTTAATGTATATCCCGTGTATGATATAATTTGATATATTATAATATCCCACATCATACACGACAAATTTAAAATATATATATGTATAGAATAGTCTTTTATATTGGTCAGATATGATGGTATTTCCAGCTCCTAAGTACAGACAAGCATTTGATAGAATGGAAGTTGAAGATAAGCTCTATAATGATTATGTAACGTTACGACTGACCATACTTTCAAATACATTGGTTGATAGTCTTCTATGCGTTGTCCATCCAGATAACATATCATATGCTGGAAAATCACTTATTGTTCCACATAAGTACTGCCTGCATTTGAAAGTTTTTTTTACACGAAACATCGTATGTTTCAGCACCTTGAGCCCATAGTTGTTGCAACTCATATATTAGTGGCTGAAGAAACACATCAAGTGATCTTCTAGGATGCTCTGGCCCGGGAACGAGAATAGAGAGAAACAAAAATTCTCAGCGCAAGCACAAGTTTGACAGTAAATTGTATGGTGTAGGAATGACTGGCCATAGAGAATATTGTCTTCCATGCTTGCCAAAATATTATGTTTGAATCAATCGTTCTCCTATTCTCTCAAAACGTGTCTCGAGAACTTCTTAATCTCTTTTCTAGTGGGTGTAATTACTTCTTCTTTGTGGTGGCTATTGGTAGATATTCCGGTAAAATTCCAGCAGGGTTTCGCCTCTCCAAAAGTATTAATTAGGCTCCACCACGAAATCACTCTTTAAATAGGAAAAACTAGGATTTTCTGAAAATATAGTGAGCTTTTACTGGGCCAAATTAAATGGGTCGATACAGAAGGGTCATCAGAAAATCATATCATCAATAGATTCGAAATGCATAGAATATGGGACTCGTCTCAAACTAGTGTTAGTGTGAAGAAAAACTTACCACTTTATTACCACTCCTGGGTATAAAGATAGGCAAAGTAAACACAACAGGGCCAGGTGTAACAGGGCATGTTGTCACATTACAGAGGGAGTACGTTTTTCGCACCTGATTAAGATGCAATGGTATACTAAACGTATTTAACATTACATGTCCCGTTGTTCCGTTAAAGTCTGCCCACACCAAAAAATTTAAAATATTAGAAAAGTTCGACTTGCTGGAAAAATCATCAGGAAGAAAGAAAAAGAAAGAGAATTTGCTTACTTGTATTAGTGGTTAACGTACATTCTCGCCAAGTGCAAGCGGGTATGGATTGATATCCACACTAGTGACATTAAAGTGACGTACAAAGTTCGATTCCCGCTGTTCGTAAAATTGACGAAGGCACCCAAAGCAGCAGGTAAGAAAAAAAGTGACAGAAGGAGAAGAAGCAAAGGCTGCATGGCTTGAGATATGGCCATTGATAGTTAGCTTGATCTAAGATCGTTTCAGTAGATTGATTATTTCTTCTTCTTCTTTTTCTGTTTGTTGTAATTGCTCTGTTCACATGGATGCCTTTTAATTTATAGTACCGTCTATTATACGATTTTGTTAATATAATCTCCCATATTATAGGTAGGACTGGCCGCAAATACTTGGTATCCGACTTGTACTTGGTATTCAACTTGTATTCGGTATTTGATTTGATTCGATTTATAAAAGATAAGCATTTGTTACAATCAAGTCGAGTAACAAAGAAACGGATTTTTTTTTTTTAGTTGGTGCCCTGTTTTTTTTTTTACTTTCTTTTTGCTAGGGTTTCTCTTGTAAATGTTTACTATTTTCTGTAGAACAACCTCATATCATTAATGAAATTAACAGTATTAGCAAAAAAAAAAGAACATCAAAAATTTTCAATTAAGTATTTGATTGAGTAGCATTTTTAGAGTGTATGCAGTTTTCTGTTAGTTACAGCTTAAGACAGGGAAATGGTTTCACAAAAGTAACGTCTTTAAAACCAAAGGGTGCAAACCAAATACATAACATGGACATGGGGTCAAGGGTGTACGTGTGTATACATACAACAACCCTTATTTATTATTGAACGCCACAAAAGTCTTGAAACAAAGTAATATTACATAATACAAGGAATAAGGAGAGAGACAATAAAAAGTCTTGAAACAAAGGGTACAGGAAAATATTAATTCCAATTACGGATCGGAAAACTGAAGACCACACACATATGCCAGACGTAAATATTCTCGAATATCTCTATTTGACCATAATATTCACTCTGGTTCATCTACAGAAGGGTCATCAGAAAATCATATCATCAATTAGGTTTGAAAAGCATAGATTATTGGACTCGTCTCAAGCTAGTGTTAGTGTAAAGAAAAACTTACAAGTGTAAAACCACTTCTGGGTATAAAGATAGGCAAAGTAAACACAACAGGGCCAGGTGTAACAGGGCATGCCGCCACATCACAGAGGGAGTATCTTTTTCGCACCGGATTCATAAGATATGGCTTACTGAACGTAGTTAACTCTATATTTCTCGCTATTATGTTATAGGCTGCTCACACCAATGATTTTAAAATATTAGAAAAGTTTGACTCCGGAAAAATCATCAGGGAAAAAAAAAGAGAGAAGAGAACTGCTTACTTATATTAACGGTTAACGTAAAGGTTGCATTCTCGCCAAGAGCAACCGGGTATGGATTGATCTCAACACTAGCGACAGTGAAGTCACGGTCAGTGCGGTCTATCCTGCAGTTCGTAAAATTGACGAAGGCACCCAAAGCAGCTGGTAAGAAAAAAAGTGACACAAGGAAAAGAAGCAAAGGCTGCAAGGCGTGAGATATGGCCATTGATTTTTAGCTTGATCTAAGATCGTTTCAGTAGATTGATATTTCTTTTTTCTCTGTTTGTTGTAGTTGCCCTGCTCACATGCATGCCTTTTAGTTTATAGTCCGTGTATTATATGATCTTGGTACATTATAATCTCCCACATTATACGCGATATCTTAAAATGCACGTGTATATATATATATATATATATGGATACACAAAGAATAATTCTACCGACAATTTTATATTTGCACCAATCCAAAAATCAGTTGACCAAAAACTATCTTGTTTAAAAAGTAATTTAGTCTATCGGATCGAACAAACTAGACCAATATTATGATATAGGGCGTGAGATATGGCCATTGATTATTAGCTTGATCTAGATCGTTTCAATAGATAGATATTTTTTCTTCTTTCTTTTTTTCTGTCTGTTGTAATTGCGCTGCTCACATGGATGCTTTGTAATGTATAACCCGTCTATTATATAATTTTGATATATTATAATATCCCACATCATACGCAATTATGTTAAAATATGTATATACACAGAGAATAGTCCTACTGATAATTTTATAGTGGCTAGATATGATGATATCTAGAGCTCTTAAGTTTAGACAAGTATTTGAAGAATGGAAGCTCAAGACAAGTTCTCAATGATTATTTAATGCTTCGGTAGTCTACGGCTAATGAATTTTTCACGTCCGTTTTTTCGTCTTATGGATCTCATTTTGTGAAATGGGTGGTGCCTTAATTTTTTGAATGCTCGAGAAACTTGTTTATTGACCCTGCAATCATCACATGATCTTTCATGTTTTTTAGTTTCACTCACACGATATCTCGAACCACTTTTCAATAGGTAATCCATCATTTCACTACTTCAGTTCAAGCATGTTTAACTCCATAGTTCATCTAGATGTGTGTCCGAAAAGGTAAGTGCACTTTGGTAACATCGGTAGCCAAATCAATTCTTTTAAACTTTTCCATATACCACAAATTAGGATGTTACATATTACTCTCAAGAAAAAGTAAGTAAAGAAGAGGGTTGGCCCTCCAATTAAAGTTGATTGGGATGCAATAGACATGTTATACAGTTTCTAGTCTTTTTTTTACGATTCAAAATTAATTATCTATGCATGCAAGTCAGTGAACTCTCACAAGTGTTACAATGAGATCATTACAATAGAAAGAATTTTGATAACTGTTAGTAATGGTCCTCATGAGAAAATGAGAAGAAAAACAACTGATATGAGAGGAAAGTTTGATAAATATTAGGAAAGATTAAAAGAGATCAATAGATTTTTGATCATAGCTAGTGTATTAGATCCTAGAAGAAAAATGAGGTTTGTAGTGTTCTGTTATAAGAAGCTTTATGGTAAGGAAACAATTAAGTCTAAGGCACTTTATGATTCAGTTATGGATGTCCTACCAAGGGTTTGATGAGAATAGCAAGAGAATGATGGCTGTAAATACTTTTGAGAGTGGGTCTTCTCAGCATGTTGATAGTGAGACAGCACCTCAATCACAAAGTCAAGGATATGAGAGAATGAATGTGGATGTAGATGATGATGATGAAGTTCAAGGTCGAGGTTATGAAAGCATGGAATCATTGCATACTGAGATGGTGAATGAAGTTGGACTTCATGATACAAGTACTGAGTTGGAACTGTATAAGGAAAATATAGTCAATCCCAAAAGTACGATGAAGGGTCATATTTTAGACCCACAACGAAACTGCTTGACTCATTATATGATCGAAGTCCTCATGTGCACATAGTTGGTTAAAGTGTGAGTTTCAGTTGAATGAGAAAGGAGTGGTTACCAATCATCAAATGCTCATGTACATTCAGCAGAAAATTGATCTTAAGAAAAATAATTAGTAATATGTTTCTTTTTGTCTTACTCTTATATCTTGTTAGGTGTAAGTAGTAATCTGAACTGTTCATTTTTGTTCATAGTTTGGAAGTGAATGTTTCTTCAAAGATTGATCATTGATGTCTCATGGTGAATGAAGAAATGGTCTGGTTTGAAGTGTCATATGTTGACAATCTCAGTTTGTTTCTTTCAATGTTTGATGATGTTTAAACAATTAAACTTATGTTATGGTTAATAAATACTTGAACCGAAATGATATACATGAACCGTTTTGTATCCGAAAAACTCGGTTATTTTTCATATATTAAAATTAGTAACCAAACCAAACCGGAAGACATCCGAACTGAAATATGATAAAAACCTATACGGATCCTCCAAAGCCTACCCGAACTATCTGGTACGCGAACTATCCAAACCACACCAAACCGATATCTGTCTAGCGTGTGTATATATAGAGCCAATCTTAGTATTCTAAAGGCTAGAATCAAGAAAAAATGTCGCCATTTTTTGTAAAACTAAAATAGAGAGAAAAATAAAGCTGAATGGAAGCCAGCAATATTCGAACCCATGCACTGGATATTAATTCTACCACTAGAATAAGACAATACCTGTAATTTTTGGCCGGAAAATATTCTTAAAGAACAGTCGCAAACGTGAGCTTCTTTCGCTTCGTCCAAGGGCCGGCACCGTGTATATGTATGTGAATAATATAATGTCTTTTTCATGCGTACGTACTACGTAGTATACCTCGCGAGACAAGTTTCGTAATAGACATTAGTAGATTCCATTGTGCTCTTGTGGGGGACAGCATGACTGCATAGCTTTTATGGAATATAGAATGTTCTTATATATATACGTTTAAGAATTTCAAAAAATGTATACTAAGTAGACATTATATATGCCTAGATTGATGCTCTTGGGTCTGATATGGATTCTAGTCAGTTTGGATTAGGAAAGAACATCAAAGCATGTTCAGTTTGGTTTGGGTCGATCAATTTAGTCAAATTTGTATGCATAGATGAATGATGATATGAACTTAAAGTATTTCCATTATGTATGCCCACATACTTAATTATATATTAATACACTGACGTATGTATGTGTATGCCTACATTTGGAAACAAATTTGATTGGTACATGGATCATCAGCAATAGGGAACCAACAAGAAGCAGAATGGTTGAAGCACTCTAAATTTTGGCCAGCCCCTGACTCTTCTGACAACCATGATCATCATGGGTGATTGTGCCATTTTCCAGTCTGATGATAATGACCCACATGCCACATCACAACAAGTTTTTACCATGAATACCTATCATGATGGTCATTATCAACATCATGACATTTCCATGGAAAATAGTATTTTTTTTGAACACCACTTACTTTCATTAACCTAAAATGTTGGATTACAACTGAGAGAGGGAATTAAACATCCTCCTTGATGAAAAGCATAAAGCACAAAGCTAAAAAAACTAAAGATAGGTCTTCGTACGAAGGTGACAACGAATTCGAAGCAGGGCTTGAATGCGTCAATGGAGCCTGCACGACAAGGTCGGCCAGCTGAGAAATAGTCACTTTTGGTTGTGACGTTGAACTCCAACCTGCACCTACAAGAAACCCGAAAGTAATCTCGTTTGTTTCTTCTGGTCCCGTAGAGACCGCTAAACAAGATAGCAAAATGGTGTTTAAGTTGAAAAAACTGCTCGGTAATGAGACCGAGACTTTTGCTCCTTTCATCGGAAGGAGGAATGATGGTAAAGGTGAGGGAATCGAAGACGGTGAACCCACCGATAAAATCTTCAGAAAAGAGAGATAAAGCATTAATCGCTGAAAGATTCGGTTAAAAGCCTTGAAGAACCCATCGGAAGTTCTTATTACGCTAGCCAAAAGGAACCAATCCATAAAAGTAATTATGGAGCAAACTTTACCAATATAAGTAGGGCCTGATATTGACCTGGCATCTTGGATATTCGTCATGGGCCTGGCCCAAGCTGTGAAACTTGAAGGGCTGACGTCAGCCATACTCCCACCGGATCTGAAAGATGCGCTCGACAAATACCACACGGCGGAGCTGGATTGTGCACTGGAGGAGTTGTACTGTTTGATGGAGAAGCTAGGAGATACAAGCTTGACGCAAATGAGCACGTCGACGGTGGGGAGCTTGTTGTCTGCGAAGGACGAGTCGTTGGTGGAGACAAATGGGTAGATAGCGACGAGGCACCGGTGAACAAGAGAAGCTGAGCTACCGTCGACGTTGAGTACGGCGTACCAATTGTTAAGTGGATGTGAGGGCCAGCGACGGTTGAGTATTAGAGATCTGAAGCCCAAAGCAAGGAGCATCCTTGTAAGGAGAGAAAGTTGGAAGATTAAGCTTGCACAAGCATAAGCCCTCCGGGAACCCCCGGAGAAAAGAGCAGTTCCGGTGAGCTGTGACTGAAGAGTAGCCACAGACATCGACGACGTCAGATCCGGAAGAGAGAACTTGAAAAAGATAAAAAATGCAGCAGAGAAATGGTAAGAATCGAAGGGAAGCACGAGAGACCAAAAAAGGAGACGATGCCTGCGAGCTCTTGCTCCACCGGCGTCGGAAGGCGGTGAACTCCTAGGTGTCTTGATATCCGTGTCAGAGAGCGTTTCCAGATCTTAACTGTTCCAACGTGAACCCATGGAAAATAGTATATCTCTCGGTTTTGACAAGGTGAAGGGTTTTTCTAAGCAGCACCAAAATCAAGTGTTTTTGTTATGAATTCAAAAGGATTTTGATATATAAGAATTTTAGAAAAGAGGAAGGAAAAAAGAAACAAAAGAAAAAAAAAGCATGAGAGAAAAAATTGTTATATTCCAAAGAGAAAAAGAGGAATTAGAAAAAGTAAGGGAAATTGCATCAAAATCATCAATAGTGCCATATAAAATTAGATATGGCACTATTGATGATTTTCATGGAAAATAGTATATCTCTCGATTTTGACAAGGTGAAGGGTTTTTCTAAGCAGCACCAAAATCAAGTGTTTTTTGTTATGAATTCAAAAGGATTTTGATATATAAGAATTTTAGAAAAGAGGAAGGAAAAAGAAACAAAAGAAAAAAAAAAGCATGAAAGGAAAAGCTGTTATATTCCAAAGAGAAAAAGAGGAATTAGAAAAAGCAAGGGAAATTGCATGAAAATCATCAATAGTGTCATATAAAATTTATATATAAGAGCACCTTTATCGCCGTGTTTTAGGCGTTTCTTACTGACAAGGGCCCCACTTTTTTATCAAACAACGGTTTTAGTGTTGCCAAAATAAGATACGATTATGGTGGGTGTTTTGCACTGTTTGCGGGCCCCACTGACACGTGGTGGCCCGCAATTGGTGCCTTTTTAATTTTTTTTTTTTTAAACACAAAAAGTAAAAAAACAAAAAAACAAAACAAAAAATAAGATACCCTCATATGGGTTTTGGGATAATCATGCCCTAAGTATCTTAAGTATATGTTTATTTTAAATTGATTTCCTCTGTCATATGAATTTCGTGTATGTCATTTTTTTGGTTCTGTTAATTACGATGATACTGTGTAATTTATTGTTGTTTAATATATATGTTGTTAAATATTATCAACACTTGTTACTACATTTCCCAGTACTTATACTTTTCCCCTTGGCTTTGATAGTAAGACTTCACAACTATCGAAAAGGATACAACTATCTATATGTTGTTTGTTTGTCGTTTGCATTGCATGCATCTTGCGAGTAGGACTACTCACAAGTCACAGAAAATTTAAATTTTAAGTCGCCAAGATCCAGTTTCGATCTCTAACAATTTTGGTCGTACCAAATACAATCCGAACAAAAGGTGAGTGCCAAATACAACCTCAACTCAATTATAATTAAAAAACACTATCTCAACTTCTTAAAATGTGCTTAAATCTATATTGACTATAACAGAAGTTACTCAACCGTTAACAAGATAAAACGACGTTGTTTTGATTTAATTTTTTACTGGCAAGAAGTCTCCGATAGCAAAACAAACACCAAACTACGGTTTACTACTAGTCAGAGCGACATGTAAAAAAGCATGGCCTATATGCTTGTTACTCAATTCAACAATCAAGGAATGTAATACATTGGGTTTGGGACTTTAAAAGAGTGATCAGCCACGGCAAAGCCTAGAAGATCGCTCCACTGATCGCCGGTATTGCCACGGATTTTAAAGCCTTGGTCGATCAATTTCGATCGTTGCTCGGACTTGTAATTCGTAGCTGACTTCCCTTGATCTTCAGGACCTCTGCAGTTTAACCAACAAGCTTACTTATATACCGGTTTAGATGGTTAGATGGATTATATACCGGTTTGGATGTCCTCCTCGAATCAAAGAACAAAGCATTTTGGTATAGCTTTACCTCAAGATAAGCCTTTCCCAACCAGAATACCCAACATCTCGGAGATTTGTCTCCGTGACACTCCTTTTATCCTCGTCCCGACCAGTTAGCAGAACGATAGTGAAACCAAGTTTCTTGATAGCATTGAACAGTCTCAAACTCGCAGCAAAAGCTGGAGCTGTACCTTGTACCACCCACTCGTTGTAGCTTTTGGAGTCGAACGGTTCAGACCTAGATACACTATAAAAGGGAAAAAAAGTCAACGGTACTGATCGGTACACTTGGTCAAACGATTCAATTAAAACAGAACCGGATCTAAACTTAAGACAGAACTGATCTGAACTGCTCTAGAGTTCGGTAATTAAGTTTGTTATGATTGAACAATCAATCAAGACCGTTGATGTAAAGATCAGTAAAATCCAACGGCTAATAATAAAGAGACCATACCCGTAACCATGAGCCTTGTAGTAGCCAAAATTCGAGAGTAACGTCTCGTCGATGTCGAAGATCCACACGTCCCTGCCGTCGCCGGAGATCTTAACCGTTTCGGCGAAGGCCAACGCATAGTCAACGATGACATCGTAATCGGAACCGTACTGATCTCCGTTGAGGTAACCTGCGACGGAGTCAACGCACAAGGACGGAATCACATCCCAGGCTCCGGCGTTGTTGGTCTCGACGGCTAATCTCCAGCTCCCGCAGTAGGTATCCGCGGCGGCGGAGCGAGAACCGTCGCTTCCTGGTAGCTTGATGATGGAGGTGCGAATAGAGGCTGCAGGGTTTATTAGAAGCGAGAGTAGAGAGAGGACGAAGAAGGAGGACATCGAGAGGCCACGAGGAGGAGGAGAAGTAGCCATGGAAGAGATTAGATAAAGACAGCTTCTCTTATTGGTTATATGCTTAAGATCTATAATACTTAATTAGTGAGTAGAATTATTAAAATAAAGATTATTACAGATCATAAAACATTAAGCATCTTCTGTACCCAATCCAATTATTGAAACAAACATCTGAATAATTTTATATTCATCCATGCTAAAAGAAATGTTATGAAACAGGAATAAAAGAAAAAAATAATTTTTTTTTCTTTCAGTTTCCTTGCAAATTATAGTACTGGATAAAAGAAAGGACTGAAACAATATCATACTAGAAAAGGAACATGGTACATATTATTAAAATTGGTTATTTTCGAACCAATCACGAAAGCTTCTTATTAAAACATAAAATTATTAAAAGCTCCTGCCACAGCCAATGATCAAGCAATGTAGTACATTGGATTTGGGACTTTGAAAGAACGGTCGGCCACAGAATAACCTTGAAGGTCACTCCATTGGTCGCCAGTATTTCCATGGAGTCTGTAGCCTTTCTCAATCATTCTTGATCGCTGCTCTGATTTGTACTGTGCAGCTGCTTTGCCTTGATCTTCGTGACCCCTATATTAAACCCCAAATAGAAAAGAAACTTAGTTTCTTGAAATCATTAGTTTTAGATGTTGATAGCAAACATATTACCGTCAAATTTTAAATCAATAATTAAAAGACCAAACAACTTCGATATATCGGTTTTGTCTAATGATTGTGGTTTAAGATTTGAAAATTACAACCAAAGATAAGAGATATGTTTTTGATATATAGTTCACCTCAACAGGAGATACTCCCAACAGGAATAACCTGCGTCCAGGAGATTTTGCTCGGTCACACTCCTCTGAGCCTCGTCTCGGCCAGTTAGCAGAATGAGAGTGAAACCAAGTTTCTTGAGACCTTTGAACAGCGTCAAACTCGCATCAAAACCTGGCGCTGTACCTTGTAGTACCCACTCGTTGAAAGCAATCGAATTGTACGGCTCAGACCTAAATCCACAATAAACATTATCACGTATTAGAAATTTAGATAAATAAAGTTTAGTATATAAATTATGTATAACTCTGATTATTATGATGTTTTTTATGAAAGGAGCCCAAACAAATCTATGTGGACCTTATTTTTGGGTCCAAAGTGAACAACATCATAATCAATGTTCTAAAAATCGTGAGGTGAGGTGGTGGTTAGACGTTTTTAAGCGGCGTCTAAGCACCGCCTAAACCGACTTTTAGAACAATGATCATAATAATCGGTATTGGAAGAGTTGGACACATAATTATTAAAAAAAAAGCCCAACAAAACACAATTTAGATAACAAAATCCAACAGCCAAATATACAAAGAGAATTTACCCGTAACCATGAGCCTGGTAGTATTCTAGGTTTGAGAGAAGCGTCTCATCTATGTCAAAGACCCAAGCGTCCTTGCCGTCTCCCTTTAGCTCGATAGTCTTAGCGTAGGCTAGCGCATAACCAGCGACTACACTGTAGTCCTTGTCGAACTGGCCTTTGTTATAATAAGTTTCAAGAGAGCTGACACATTGGGAAGGAACCACCTTCCACTTTCCGGCATTATCGGTCTCAACGGCCAACCTCCAGCTCTCGCAATAGGAAGTAACGGAGGAAGAGAGAGATTCGTCGAGGGAGACAGGGAGCTTGATGAAGGATGGGACGCGAGATGAGATGGCCTGATTGATTAAGACTGAGAATAGAAGGAAAGTGAAGAAGCTGCTACGAGGAAACGCCATTGGAGAGGCTTTTCTTTCCCCGTGTGTTTTGCTGATGGAAGATGAAGATGATTGGCCACGAATTTAAAGGAGGATGCAAATGTAACCTCTTCGTATTTTATTTAACCACGTGATGTTCGTTGAGGACGTCGCGTCGGTCCCCATAAGCAATATTTTGAACACGTCGCGTTGCCAAAACAACACTGGGTAGAGTAGATATTGTAATATCTTTGTTATCATATTATAAAGTCTCTCCCTCTGCGTCACCCTAGTTATGTTATTTTCTTTCTGACAACGTAACTACTATAAATTTTTGTTATCTTCCTTGTAAACGTCGCATGTTGCTAGATTTAGTGCTCTTTACCAGCTTTTATATCGGTATGGTGGTTAATGGCTTTAGAATCTAAGAGCATGATTATCCGGGTTTCTTAGCGGGTTTCTTAAGCGTGAACAGTGTAAGGATCGGTTATAAAAGTTATGAATTAAGGATCGATCCTTAAGAGTTTCTTACACTGTACGCGTACGTGGCGGCCCGCGATTGGTTCTTTTTTTAATTTTTTTGTTTTTGTTTTTTTTTAAATCCCTAAGAAACCCGGGTAGGTTTCTTAGGGATAATCATGGTCTAAAGACGTATATTTGCAAACAAAATTGGGTTCAACGTACTTGAGAACAATTGAGCTGACTGTGAGCCACTCTGTGTCTCGGGGTCTGAACTCTTTAATATAATTAGTTGATTTTTTTTGTCAAAGAATATAAAGTAGTTTATCAAGCGAAGGGACTTGCTCATCTATCAGATTAAAAAAAAAAACAACAGATTCGTTGTAATGAAATGAACTTAACATATCTACTTTTGATTTTTTTTTGTTAAATTACATGAACATCTGTTTTTCTAAACTGTTCATCTTCCCTTGTTAGATTAAAATTTATTTAGACAATTATTACATTTTATTAAATGTTAATTTTACTTTAGAGTATAGAAATGTAAATGCTCATATATTCTGTTGAAATATTGAAATCCAACTGCCCACCCTCCCCAACCACTTTATTAGGTTTATAGGCGAGGGAAATTATATAATAATACCTACAAATCAACTATGTTTAAAGCTTTATGTTGGTTTTGGGATTTTCTTAAATTTTGCTGAATGGAGAAAGAATAATGCTACTTTATAGGATACAGACAAGTATATAAAAATGCCCTGGTCTACATGTAGTGTACCAATGGTCAGGAATTGAAGCACGTTTTTTCTCATATCTTAACTTGGGTTGTTGGCACTTATAAATCCAACGATTGATCTGCATTTATACTTGTCCTTATGTGAGAATCGTTATATGAATCATAAATATATCTAGTTCTTTTTATCAATTTAATATAGAAATGTTTTTTTCCTTTTTTGAGAAAGGGCTTTTAATATAGAAATGTTCACTGGAGAGCATGTGTGGTTAAAAGTTTTAGAGATTACTAGGTAGAGATCCGCGCCTTGCGCGGGATAAAAGTATTAATTTGAAAAATTATAATATACTTATATATAAGTGTATATTTAGCATAAATTTATTGAATTTAAACATGTATAATATATTGAATATAGTTATGAACATATAGTTTAAGGTCTTTTTCGAAAGAAATACTTTGCTTAGACATGATATTTGTAAGCAACATCATAACGAATTACGCTTCAACCTAGAGAACTCTACGATTTTTTGAACATATTTTTCCAACAAAGTTTAATACCAAACGACTATGTTCTTAATGCTAAACTGAAAACTCTTTCAGTTCAAAACATATTGTGTTACTATAATATTATCTCTTTTAAAGGAATCATATATGTAAATCTAACTATCATTGTTTACTGTTTTCATTATAGTTATGCAGAGAGTTTCTAACTACGGATACGTTCTATTGGGACATGACATTAGAACATAGCGCTTCTCTTACCTATTCTCCATGACTCTTAATGTTTGAACTACATGGACAACTGACAATCCAAAGGTTTACAAACAACTCCCTTAGTAGTTGCAATTAACAATTTGATTAGGAACTGGGGCTAGCATATCTTTAAAGAAGAGTATGCATACTGAATATATATAAAACCATAAGATATTTTAAAAACTGAATGTGTTTCTTTCAATTATACAGTAATTACCACTGAGATTGGAAGCTAATTTGGAAAACTATAAACTCATAATAGAGAAAGTGAAATGTGACGAATCTAATTTGCCATAAAAAATAAAGAACCAGATAGAAAAAGGAGAAAACGAAGAGGAAAGAGGCATAAAGAGAGAAAAATAAATTAAGAAAGTAAATTTTGAAGCTTAGTGTGTAAAACAAACCTTTCAATCGCAAATAATTGAAAGAAATCAGCAATCATATTCATCCCGGAGCGAATAACAGTGTTTTAAAGACTTTTGGTGTTGTGGTGAGAGTAATTTTGGAGTCCATCACCTTCTCTTATATATAAATCACATGATGTATACCGAAAATATTCTACTATGATTTGGTAAATTAATAAGTATATATAGCTTGTCAATCACACATTAGCATTAATAAAGACAATTAGAATTTTACTTTACTATTAGCCTTATTGTCGTCACTCACTATAAATGTAATTGCTCCATTTGTGCTTAACTACGTAAAACATAGTCTTGTTGCAAAATTCACTAAAAATTCACTAAAAATTAATTATAAACTAATTAGTGACCACCACTCAGTCATGTATCACGCCCATATTGAGTGGTATATTCAATAGGAACATAAAGAAAAAGTTGCAATTTGATCATACCGTAGAAACATAAAGGGAAAGTTGCAAATGCAAACGTAACTCCTCGTATAATCTTTAATTGCAATTTCGAATGATTCAAATATATATGAAGTTGCCGTTATAAGAGTTGACCTTTAACTACTCAATATTTTTCATTTATAAATCATTCCTTTTTTGCGAAACTTAAGAATCCCCTATATACCATATCCCATAAATCATGTATGTACTCGGTATTAACATTTAAGTTCATGGAAAAGTTAAAGTAGCCATCAAAAAAAATATTAAAATAAAATAAAATTTCGGTTAAATTGGTTTTACAGTAAACAAAATAAAATTTCGGTTAAATTGGTTTTACAGTAAACAAAAAAAACTCTGAGCATTAAACCAACGATGTTAAAAAGCTTATTGATCATAACAAAACATATTAATAATTAAATCTTTAACTAAAGGAATGTAAATCTTCTGAAACAGATAATGATCCATCCGAATGTAAAACAACAATGCCTGAATACCAAAAATTTCACCATTGGAATGCACAGATCTTGAAAACCAAATATACATGGTTGAAACAGTCGGCCAAATACATGAAAATGTAATCATATAAACAATGATGGAGCTCTTGCACATTATATCTTTAAAACCAAATATGCATGGTTGAAACAGAAGGACATAATGAAACCAAATATAAATAGCTGTAACATTCGGAATTTGATTTGTAAAACGTTCGGTACAGCTTTTTCACATGTTCTCTATTATTTAATAGTAGTATCATGCGAAGTGGCTTTGAGCAAAAGAATAAATCAAAATTGTCGTTGTGTAGGTACAAATGTAATATGCCATGGACGGAAGCACCGTTTGTTTTCAATCAGTTTGGTCTGATAAAATAATGTGAAAACCGATTTGTTATATTTTAATTTATTACCGGTTATTAATAGTGAACAGAGAATAATCGTTATGTTAAGGTAATTAGGCGGATGAAATTATTAAGGCTAATGGCATTAGTTGTAAATTTTCTAGTAATTAAAGGGTATTTGAATAACTTGGCTGAGAAGGATTGTGAGTTTGACACGTAAGCAAAATGGCATTGATGTAAATATTTTACAAAACAAAGGTTACTCTTTTCAAATGTTCCTCAATTAATAAGTAAGGGATTTGAGTTCCAATTCACTCAACTCGACTTTCCAAAACATTAGCCAGTGTTAATAAGAAAAAGTTATCAACCCAAATCATTTCCAAAAAAAAAGCGTCGTTAAACCAAGATAGTTTTATAAAAAGAATTTTAAGTTATCATATAATTCATGAATAAATAATGTTTTTCCTATATCAGTTTTTTTCCCTATATCTGTTTTCAATCAAACTTAAGTTAAACATATAAACACTACATGCAAAAAAATCTAGATGGATGGACTAAACCATATGGCAATTTTTGTTGTCGTGACTTGTTGTTAGACCATAAACTCAGAGATCCCGACGACCATATATCATCCGGTTTTGGATTTCAAACCACTGATTTGGTATTTGCTGTGATCATCCTTTTTAACATATTTATCGATTATTTGACGTAGTTCATAAAGTTCGTAGTATCGTATACAATAAAACATAATATTCTGATGATAGTTTTTATTGGCAAAATTAAAAGTAAATTAATATAACTATTTCATCATTTCATTTGAGAAATCATCCTTATAGGGCATGCTTGGCACGTAGGAAACAAAATATGCAACACATGACCTTAAATTTCGTATAAAAGTTATCTACGATTCCGGGTTTAGGTGCTTTAGAGCAACATTATTGCAGGGATTTGGGCAGTCCCTTAGAGGGAAGGGGGACCACGAAATGCGGGGACCGAGGAAGAAAGGGAAGGGAAAATCCCTTAATTAAGGGACGGTCCTTACTCTTTCCCGACCAAAAAAAAAATATAAGGGACTCTCTCCCGGAAAAAAAAGATAAGGGACTTGCTTCGGGACCACCGATAATGTTGCCCTTAGTGGCCAGCATATTTCACACTGATCATGTTATCATCCAATTAAAAGAACACAACACCTCTTCCTATCCTATTCTTATCAGTTTAAAGAACACACCACATCTTCTTCTCCTGGTCAGCATTTCATTGATCCTGTTCCTATCCAATTAGAAGAATACACCACCTCTTCTTATTTATCTTATAATTCCTTCGTTTGGATTTATTAGAAAAGTTTTTTTTGTGCAAAAGAACGTAGACATAAATTAAGAAACGAATAAATTATTGATTTAACCGCCAAAATTTAAAACTAGTATAGAAGACAAATATTTAAAGCCTATGCAGGACATCAAATAGGTAAAAATAAAAGAAAACATCTCTATAACATTTTATATATTATAACAGAAGGAGTATATCATCAATCATCAATACTATATTAAAATAGAAGCAGTATTTATATCACCCAATCAAATATTTAATGCAAAAAATACCCACATAATTAAATATATACTCACCTGGTCGTATATTTAATCCTTAGCACTTCCCTCACAGGGGTGACATTGCTGCTGCAAAACAATACTCCACCTCTTCCTCTTCATTAGCATGCTCTGCAATATGCTCTCTCTCTGTAAAGTGCTGTCAGCTAGAAACAGTTAATTAGCAAAGAAAAGAATTGAAAAAAAATACCATCCAAAGCTTCTGCAACATCGACATTTTCTTCATTCAAAGAGCTTGATTCAACCTACCCATAAAAACAAAAACAATGTGTCGCACAGAATCATGAAAACACCAGATTTGAATATGCACAATGTTAAAACACTCACTAACTTGTTTTTGTTGTCGTGACTTGTTGTATCGACCATATTCTTTTATATTCTAACCCATCATTGTTACTGGTTCGTTTTGGACTCACATTATATGGTGTGATACGCCAAAGAGTAGATGCTACTTAGTACACAACCCTAAGAGCCCTCAAAGCTAAGATAATAAGAAGCTTTCAGATTTAATCAGTGTTAGTTATTGTACAGAGAGAAAAGCGTTTTGGAGATGATATTCACATGCCTGTGTTTGCGAGCAGTACAGTTTTTGAATAATGACAAAATATCCAACATGATTCGAATTTTCAATGATTAGTTTCGTGACACAAGCACAACACAAGAGTTTGGTCGGAACAGAATGATTTGTAATGAGTTGACCAAAATAATAAAAAAAGAAAATATTGTAATTGATTACGAGTAAAAACAATTTAATGCTTGGAAAAATCCGGTTATAAATAGGGAAGGAAATAATGATGGAGCTATAACAAAGGCGAGATGTGAGGCAAACACTAATTGAAATTATATATTTTTGAATAATTGAGACGTACGGCTGAGAATTCGTCTAAGTGATCTAACGGTTGAAAATCATTCTTAGTGTATTCATTATTGCTCCCCTATTTATCTGAGGGACGAAGAAGTCCTCACGCTGAACATAACATAACATAACATAACGCAGAGAGAAAACATTAGGAGAGAAGAAGAAGAAAGAAGATGTCGTGGCAAACTTACGTTGATGAACATTTGATGTGTGATGTGGGAGATGGTCAGGGTCATCACCTAGCCGCAGCCGCAATCTTCGGTCATGACGGTAGTGTTTGGGCTCAGAGCGCCAACTTCCCTCAGGTAATTTCATTGTCAATGAAGATTCCCATTTGATCTTTAATTTGTTTGGTTTATAATATCTGGTTACGTTCGACCAATCTCTATATCGTTTGTATAATTGTTATACAAACGAGTGTTTCGTTATGAATCTGATTGCACCATGATAAGTTTTGGTTTATAAATAATGATATAAAATTTCATTAGAAGGTCCTTTGAATTAAAAGATGTTTCCGCTTTGATACCAAACCAAGCATGTCTCGTTGTCATGGAATGGACATTTAGATTTATATGTACTCCAGTTTCATTATTGTCTAAAGTGTGATATGTATATTTCAAACAAAATGTTCTCTCTTTTTATTGATGATAGTTCAAGGGACAAGAGTTCGCCAATATAATGAAAGATTTCGATGAACCGGGTCACTTAGCACCCACCGGGTTATTCCTAGCAGGAGCCAAGTACATGGTGATCCAAGGCGAGCCTGGCGCTGTAATCCGTGGCAAGAAGGTATTGTAACCCCCATTGATTAACTTATATGTACATGAATGATCAAAGAACATTATATATATGTTTCGACCAAAAAAAAAACATTATATATATGTTGTTGGCTTGACTCGGTAGGGAGCAGGAGGCATAACCATAAAGAAAACAGGACAGTCATGTGTGTTTGGGATCTACGAAGAGCCTGTGACACCAGGACAATGCAACATGGTCGTCGAGAGATTGGGTGATTACCTCATCGAACAGGATCTCTAGATCCTCAAATCCTCAAAACCTAGTAGAATGTTCCACCTGCCACATTTTTATCTATATCCTATTAATTCAGAGTGTCCTTTGAAATATACTGTGGCATTTTTGTTTTGAACTTATTTATCATGTTACCACTTAATAAACTCCCGCTTATACATATATTAAATGAGAGAAAATAAGAAGGGCTTTGTGTTTGGCTCATACTAGTCTATTTAAGGAGACCAAAGGAACATACAGTTGATGACGAAAACATATTTTTTTTTCTTGTTGACAATTAGAATTTTATAGTATCAATTAATATACAATACATTATAGTAATACATTAATTTATATCAAATTGTATATCCTATTTGAATCAAATAAAAGAGTAAGCAATTTTTAAAATGTTAAATATTATTTAAAGTAATATTAAATTATATATTGCACATAGTTATTTATTGTAAAAACTTTTTCATTTTAGTTATTATTTTTATTTTAGTATTGAAATAAATATAAACCTAATAAAAATAATTGGAAAGATAAATTAAGTAAAATACAATTTATATTTTGAAAAAAAAATATAATATTTAAAAGGAAAAAAAATCTATTAGACTGCAAAAATAAATGAAAAATGAGAAGTTATCTTATGAAAAGATAATTAAAATATAAAAAGGTGTGTAAGATAAAAATTGAAAAAACAATAGTAACAGTTTATGATCTTAAACATGAGCTGTGTGGCACTATTGAACTTCTTAAATCAAAAAGGTTGATAACTTCCATGTGTATTTATATTTGTACAAATGTTTGGCGAAAAAATATTTACAAATAATTAATAGATTTAATTTAATAAATATTCTTCATTAATATTTCTTACTATAAAATCCAGTAAATATTAATTATATTTTTTATTCAGAGATTTTTATTAGATGCCTAGATGGTGTTATAAATTTAAGCTCAAGCTCTTTGGTTCAAAGGCCAGGAACACAGTTCAGTGAGAAGAAACAATCTTACCGGAGAAGAGGAAAGAGAACATGTTGTGGCAATGTTATGTCGATGATCATCTCATGTGCAATGTAGAAGGCAACCACCTCACATCAGCCGCCATCCTCGGCCAAGACGGCAGTGTCTTGGGCCAGAGCTCAAACTTCCCTCAGTTTTTTTTTTTAATCTTCTTCTTCTATTTTCTCTTTTGAAAGCTCATTTGTCTGTCTTCTTGTGTGGTTCTTTTAGTTGAAGCCTGAAGAGATAGATGGAATCAATAAAGAGTTTGAAGAAGCTGGACATCTTGCACAAACCGGGCTGTTTCTTGGCGGCGATAAGTACGTGGTTGTCCACGGTGAAGCAGGAGCTCTCATGCGAGGGAGAAAGGTAAACTTTCTCAATACAACCGAAGTCCACAAGAAGACCACTCAAGCCTTAGTTTTCATGATCAGCAAGTTATGTTCTCCTCCTTGCAGGGATTAGGTGGTGTCATTATCAAGAAGACAACTCAAGCCTTAGTCTTTGGCATCTACGATGCACCCATGACTGGAGGCCAATGCACCATGGTTGTGGAGAGCCTCGGTGATTACTTTGCCGAGGCTGGTCACTAAGTTACACACCAAAAGGTCCTTCAAACCAATTTCAGTTGAAGGTTCTTCTTTACTACAGAAACACTCTTCTGCAGCAACAAAACTAAACTATACTCTTGTAAAGAACTAAGAAACAATCACATTTTTTTGGTTATGAGTCCCTATTACATCTCTACTTCTTAATTGTATTGATTACATTTGAACCACACACACATGCATCACTAAGCTCATCTTTCCAGTTAAGCAATGCAAGAAATTACCGGTACAAAAGTTCTATTAAATTCCGGTTTAGTACACTAACTCAAAACTTCACAGACAAGGTAACAGTGACTGTCACCATAGACTCAAACTAACTACAAAGCACGGCAACAGAACAGAGACAGCAACGGAAACCACCATCTGTCTGAATCCTTCATTGCTCGTTGAAGGAGAAGCCAAGGGTGAATCAATGGCAGTTATGTTCCCTGTGATATTACCCGCCATTGTTCTGTTCATTCTGCACAAACAACAACAACATCAGCTATAGTTTTAGTCAGAAGAGTGAGTGAAAGAGAGAGAGAGAACTCACCCATCAGTAGCAGGAGCAATCATGTAGAGACAGTTACCATAGCCTGCAATAGCATATACGTTTTGAGAACTCTACAATGGCTTCAAAATTTGGGAAGTGTATGTATGCAAACACTTACTAGGGTCCTTGTCAACTTCAACACTAACTCCACCAAAGCTGCAATCTAAGCTGCTCCCTCCACTCTGCTGGTAATAAGTGTTGAACGCATACGATGCATGTGAGAGAACAGTGTCTGGCTCAAAGCAAGGTTGGTTTGGTTGAACAGCTGAACAATCAACATTCCCTGGACCACAAGCCCAGTCCAACGCACTCTGAAGTTCAGTCACTGAAGCTTGTGATGAAGCAATACACCACTTCTTGGCTCCTCCTCCTCCTCCAATGGTTACAGTTGAGTTACTGTTGTCACCTGGACTTGGACTCATACCTGTGGTTGAATTTGATGGAGAGACAGGGCCAGGGACAGTGCTTTCTCCGGTGAAGTCTAGCGCGTAGACACTTGTTCCATTAGCATAGAACATTCCCCAGTTTCTCTCAGACTCCATCCCTGGCTTCCGGTTCTCACTGAACAACGAGAACAAGTACACATCTATCTCTTCACCAGGCTTTGCAGGAGTACCTTAACCAAAGATAAAAAAATCAGTTTATGTTATGTTTCACCATCTACTATGTATCTAATGATCACTACCTGGATCACCAATGACATGACGTATGAGGTTGGTATTGTAAGCCAAAGCGTTATCAGGAGTTGCAGCAGTCTCTTTAGGCGAGCCTTTACTCGGCCAACCAGACTCAGTAACCATAACCTTAATGGTCTTAAAGTTCATAGCCATCAAGGCGAAATAAACAGCATCAAGCTGAGCATCAAACATGTTGGAGTAAAGCAAACCCGTAGCAGGGTCAACAACCTGTGAAGACGACTCGAATAAGGCATACTCTAACTGAACCTTCTCTGAGGAGTCTCTGTAAGCGTAGTAAGGATACAAGTCAATCATAAAGGGAGACTCATTCTCAACCAAGAACTCAAGCATTGGTTTCAAGAAGGCTAAGTGTTTCTTGCTGAAAGAAGCTGATGAAGGAGGGAAGGATCGTGACAAGATAGCAAGTGAATGCGAGCTCGAGATCTTGATCTTTTTGTCCAAACCGGCTTTCTTGAGAGCGGTGTGGATGTTTCGCATGGCTGGTAAGACAAGACCAGTGGCGTTGTCTGGCGCTTCTGTTACTTCGAGACCGACAGAGATGGAAGTGATTTTGGTGGATGGGTAATAAGGAAGGATGTTGTTGCGGAGCCAAGTGTCGACATTGGATTGGAACTGAGCGAATGCGAGTAAGTCAGCGTTGGGGACACCAATCATGAGCTCGATGCCTGTGTTTGCAAATGCTTTGAGAACGTCGATGTTGGCGTCGTAGATTCTGACGAACTTGATGTTGAGGTGTTGGATTAGCTCAGATACTTTGTTAGGGCTTGGGAGATTGTCTGCGTTGCGTCCGTAACATATCCCTATATTGCTTGCCTCACCAAACTCTGAAACAACAGTTTCAAAAAGAGGCATTTTGAGTTTTCTTCTGACAAGAACTAGTTCAAAGCTAACAGGTTCGAGATTTTTCAGACAAGAACTAAAGTGTTAGCAGAGATAAATTAAGAAACACAATGAAAAGCAAAGAACTTTGACATTAAGAAGACGAAACAATGTAGCCCAGAAGAGAGAATCTCAAAACATCTAAAGTAGTTCAAAGCTAACATGTTCGAGATTTTCAGACAAGAACTAGAGTTTGGAGCAGAGATCAACTTAGAACACAATAAAGCACAAAACTTTGACATCGAGAGGAAGAGATAATGTAACCCAGAAGAGAGAATCAGAGCTTAAAGCAGACCCAAAAAGAGGAATTTGATTAAAAGACATACCCAGAAAGGCAAGAAGGGAGACACAAGTCCAGAAGATTAGCTTCAGTCTAGTACTCATTTTCTTTCTCTCAGACAAAACAAAAAGATCTTAATACTTCAGTGAAGTGTTCTTATGATACAATGTAACGGCTCACTCCCTCAAGAACACTTTGTTTGGGTCTTAAGTATAGAGAGCACAGAGTTTTATAGATAAAGGAGAGAAAGATGTGTGTGTGTGTGTTTGTATAAGTGTACGTCGTGCTTTCTCTATCAGAGTTCGGATTCCAGCTGAGAATATAAAATTGGGTTCATAGAAACGTCTCGATTCCGTGAATTTAAGGGAGCATGTTTGCTCTATCCCTTTCTCGCTATTTGACTGTTGCAGAGTTACTGGTTCCAAGAAGAAACTTTTAGTTTTGAGTAATAATGAATAAAAATAGTATAACAGCAAATGCGTTCCAGTGCAGAGAGAGTACGGACAACAGTGCTCTCCTTTTTATTTTGTTTTCATTTAACGGTCCAATCTCCACTCAAAAAAAAAAAATTTGCATTTTACCACAGACAACTAGATTAAGACCTGCGCCTTGCCTTGCGCAGGGCAAGAATAAAATTATAACATTATTACATTACATTTTATGAATAAATATTTCTAACTTACAAAAGGTTTGCAATTAGTTAAAACCGATGAGAAGAAATGTGTGTTTGTGTTTTGAAGAAAAAGAAATACACAACATAAATAGGTAGGCAATGTTTCATTAACTTAAAAATCACGAACTGTAATGGCATATGTATTTTTAGTGTAATAAATTACAAAATATTATGTTAATTTGCTGAAAAACGAATCATGTAATCTTTTGTTTTGTTTTTACTAAACTAACTAATTACCCTTCAAAGAGGAGTTTTATGGTATTTCTAGGAGAGCTTTGAAATGGTTTGGAAGTGCTATACATTCGAAAAGAGGAGAAATTATATATAGTCTTTCATGAAAGGGGTTTGAAATAGGACGAATTAATGTTTGGATCAAATCAGCTAAGACTGTACAAATATATGATTGTCATTATATTGTAAGTCAATTACTATAAAGTTTTGGCAAGTTGTTAATATTAGTATTCAAAATTAATATATAATATATTTTAAATGATCAAGTTTCTCTAAACACTAATATTCACTACTCTAGTGGGGAGTACAATATTCAGATAATAAGTGATACTAATTTATGATGATATTTTATTACGTTAGGCAAATGTTATACAATAATTATGATATATATTACTTTTTGTAATGCATAGATATCCGGTAAATATTCGGTATTTAATATCTCCAGTTGAGGCATTACAAAGATGTGCATAAGTATTACAAAGAATTTCCAATTAAGACATTACAAAGAATTTTGTTTTGTACTATAAGAATTTTATCAAATAAATAGCACTTATGGAGGCATTAATCTTCTCATCTTTATATCAAAATTTTGAAGGTGTATATAATGACATTAATTACAAAGAATTTTAATCGAACATATAATACTAATACGAACCAAATAATACATTACGCATCACGTTGTGTATAGCAACATTATGTGGAAAAAAATCTTCATATAATTGTATATAGTTACAAATCAAAAAATATATAAGTCTATAATAACATTTGAATATCAACATTTCAAAAAAAATCTTTGTATATAAATTAGCTATAGAAATCATTAAAACCAAATATTACATCAATTCTTTTAAAAATGTACGTGGACTAAAACCTTCATATAATTGTATATAGTTAAAAATCAAAAAATATTTAAGTTACAAATTTCAACATTTCAATAAAAATGTATATAAATTAGCTCTTTTTTGTCATCAAATTAGCTCTAAAAATCATTAATAGTAATAATTTATTGTCCATTTAAAAACATAGTTTTCGTTTTGTATTGGGTAGGTAAAAGATAACAAACTACTGTCACAATAACACTGCATATTACATATAAATAGGACATAGTTTACGTTCTAAAAACCATTAATAGACATTACCAAAAATAGTGTTACAAAAAAAAGACATTACCAAGAATATTAAAAGACCATACAGATTCAAAATATAGTGTAATGACATTATTATATGAATGAATCATACCAATGGCATCTCTTTGTAATTATTCTAGTTGTGAGAGGGTTAAATTTAAAAGAGGCTGAGAAGAATTGTCATGCTGACACATCAGCATAATGGTAGTAGTGTAAATAAACTACCAATTTAAGGTTATTATTTTAAATTACTTCTCTATTAATAATAAGGGGATTTGCAATTCCCACCATTAAAAATATAAATACAATACGTTCATTACAAGTTTAGTTTGAAGCATTCATGGTAACGAGATTGATGAGAACATTACTAATTGATCAAGTATTAGCCAGTCCGGTGGACAATACGGCAATATGTATTTGGTATGCAAATAAATAGTGATTACAGAATGTTACTCCTATGAAGTTTTAATTGAGAACAATACAAGGTGAAAGAGATGTTCAGCTGAGGGAGCTTTTGGCCCCAATACTCTGGCTTCGATCCCCGTCGGCTGCAAACATTTATTCGGGCCACTGGGGTATTCACATGCGGTCCCCCAGCGCTCCAGACCATTAGCGTAACCAGGGGCCCTTAAGTGGAGGCTTAAAAATTCCTGTAATGGCGTAGGCTTAGGCCTGATGGGCTAGTCGATCACGTTTAGTGGTCGGATACTGGATTATCAAAAAAAAAAAAAAAAAACAAGGTGAAAAAGGAACCACCCATAGTTGCTTTTTTACGATGTTTCTTGTAATAAAAGGAATCTAGATTAAAGATGTTTCTGAGTGATTAGGGTTTTCTTATGTGAATATATAGATAAGTGGGTGACTGGTGAGGGCGGTTACGGCCCATTAGAGATCTCTTAGGCTTTTATTACCCAGCACATTTCATGAGCATGTTGCTGTAACGTGAATATGATGTTTTTCGAGAGGTTCGATTTTGGGACCTCAGAGCTGTTGATTCTTGATGTTCTGGTAAACGTATTGACACAAATCAGCTTTCTCTCTATAAGTAACTTACAAGCAGTTTTAGTATGGACATGGTAATAACAAGTGGAAGCTGAAACATTCGAGATCAGGAAGGAGAGTTTGACAACCGATGAATCTTGTTTCATAGACCACAAGACTTTCAACATGTTCTTGATGTTTCAGAGGCCATCCGTTTTAATTGGCTAAATGATATACATAGATCAAGGAACTATCGTGCACATATAGATTCACAATATTGTGATGAAAGAGCAGCTACTACTGATAGTTGAAAGCATAACAATACTAAAAATACTTTTTTATATCATTTTGTGATAATGGAGGTGTTTCAAGCAAAACAACCAGCTGCCAATGAAAAATCTTTAACCTACAAGCATTGTCTGAAACTCTTAAAACAAGTTTCACGAAAAAAGTTCATTCAGTGGCTGATTCTTCAATTCAAGCCTGCCTGTTTCTCCTCTTGGGACCAGACTTGGCAACTCTAAGGCCCTTGCTGATAACGCTGAGCCTAGCAAGTGCTGCCTTCTTCAAGTCAGGCCTGTAGTAGTTGTCCACAACCTGATAAAATTACACAACAAATCGATTAATACTGATAGACAAAGGAAACAAAGGAAGCAGGGATATGAAAATAGTACACAGAAGAAAGAATGAATCTCAGAAGCCAAGCGTAACAAATGTATTTCATAGAAGAAAGACCCCACAAAGGAGTACATCTTCTTACGTGTTAGCTTTCTCATCACTGATTGAATATGAAAAACAAATTTCAAAATCTGACATATGATCATGCTACTATTAGCTCAGAAGCCAAGTGTAACAAGTATATTTCATTGAAGAACTTTACAAAGAAGCTCTCCTTATATGTTAGCTTTCTCATCACAGATTAAACAAATGTCACAAAATAAGCAGAGAAGCAGTAGATTAAACAAATCTCAGAAGCCAAGCGTAACAATTATATTTCATTGAAGAAAGACCCCACAAAGGAGTCTTTTCTTCTTACGTGTTAGCTTTCTCATCACTGATAGAGGTTGCAAAACAAATAAACTATTGAGTATGCATTATAAACTGTTAGTATAGCTCAGAAGCCAAGCGTAACAAATATATTTCATAGAATAGATACCCCACAAAGGAGTTGTCTCTTCTTACGTGTTAGCTTTCTCATCACAGCTCCTAAAACCAAATATTATAACCAAACCTAAAGTATCATCAACTTCACTGAGAACATTTAGCCACAAGACTGAAAGCAAACCAATCTAGAGAATTGACCTATAAGCAACCAATGGCTAAACAGTTATTGATTTGTAAGAACTGAGTTTATACCTGGTTGGCAACAGCTTTGGCCATCCTAGGGAACTCCTTCTTGAGGACAGACTTGTTAACAGAGAGCTTAGGCTTGTTTTGCTTCTTGGTCTTGGTGGTTCCGAGTACCACACCTTGCTCCTTGTCAGCTACTTGAATGGTCACTGTCTTCTTGTTTGCCAAACCTATATTCAAATCAGAAAGTTCCAAGCTTTAATCACCATGAATCCAATATCAAAAGATCCAAACTTTAGATCTTATACTACATAAAGGCAGTAGCTTTGTTCATTACCAGAGTGTTTGTAAGAGTTGAGGTTGCAGAGGTTGTTGGTCTCCTTGCTGAACTGAACCTTAGCATTGCCTCTGCCGAACTGTTTGACCAAGAAACAGTTGTTTCTTTTCACGATCTCCCAGACAAGCTGTCCTGGAACTGTTGTCATTTCGATCTCCTACACCAATTTTACAAAATGAAAGTACAGATTAACAAAACGTTTATGAACTGAACCAAACAAGAGCTAGAGAATGAAGAAATTACAATGATCAAATGAATGTCAAGAGACGGTTCAAGCTCACCTTGTAATTTGAAGATGTAGACGACGGCGGAATAGAGAGAAGGAGACTCGTGCCGTTGTTAGGTCATAACGAATGCTAATATATATATACACTCTCTGCAAAACCCTAGTTTTAAATTTTAATTTTTTCTTTTGTTATGTTAAGTAATATGAATATGTGATGTTTGCGTCATGGGCGTTTGGTCTAGTGGTATGATTCTCGCTTTGGGTGCGAGAGGTCCCGAGTTCGATTCTCGGAACGCCCCTTTTTTTGTGGTTAGCTTTTGTTAACTCTTCCCCCCCCGTTTTTGATCGGAACTTACAAAACACAATGTTCCCTTGAGTGGAGCAATCTAAATCATGTTTTATATCCTAGAATATGTGTCCTGGTGAATCATCAGAGTCTCATGTCTGTCACACCTCTGAGCAATTGAGTAAATACTTGATAAATATCGTATAGTTGTACTCATCTTTACATGTTTCGGCGTGTATTTTACAAAATGCTATGTCAATGTAGGTTATATCAAGAACTTTCAAGTGTATGATGCACATAGAGTTGGTAGAATAACAGTTGATCTGCAAGGAAGAGTACTTAATGACTTCAAAGCTCTTACCTATATAGACAATACGTTAGGGCAAAAAAAGATTGAGAAATACATAGAACGCACACTTCCAACACGTCTGGTTTGTCTCCTGCTAGTTTTATCTTCCCTCTTTCAAAATCAAGATATGCACACTCTAACTTTGTTGATCATGTAGTGGGGTTATGTTGTAATCACAAATACGGATCAAATCTTGGACCACGAAGAAGCAATTAATTAAACGTAATGTGGGGTGGTCAGGTTCTTGGTTTCTTTTACTGAATAGCTCAAATCTTGAACATGGGCAAGAGGCTCTAGTGTCAAAGAATTCAACAACAGTTCGAACCCACAGAACATGGCAGCATAGTTACATTTCATTTTCTCTAGAGTTATATGATTTTGCTATAAGAAGAGTACTAAAGTATTACATATATATATATAACATAGATATGTCAATCAATTACTCATCAATTAGCTTTAACTTGGAAAGCTCATAGTCTTGAAAGTTACAAAAAAATATACAAAAGTTGTGAGAGAGTTAAGGCCAAGGGCACATCTTAATTTAAAGAAACAGAGACTTTGGAGCCATCCTTTGTCTGAACACCACACTACAAGAAAACTAAGCATTTACTAGGAAACTTTACTAGGAAAATAATTCCTCGTAAAATTACTACGAGTTTACTTCAAGTTTACGAGGAAACCATGTTTCCTCGTAAGGTTCTCGTATACTTACGAGAAAACAGTTTCCTCGTAAAGTCATAGTAACATTACTAGGACTTTACGAGGAAAAAAAACGCGGGCATAGCTATTTCCTAGTAAAGCAGTTTCCTCGTAAAGTCCTAGTAATTGCTTACTACGAAATTAAGAGGAATGAGTTTTGTTACTATGAAATTAAGAGGAACTAGATAGAAAATATCGAATTTAAATTTTGTACCTACTTTTCCTAGCAATTTCTTAGTAAATTCTCAGATTCGAAAATTTCTATAAATACCACCATATGTGATTCATTTGAAACACAACAAACAAATAGAAAATACTCAATTCATAACTGAAAGGAGTTCACAGTCAACATAATAGTTTCTTATCAACTCCTCATAGCTTTTCCTCAAAGAAATAGCTTGGGGCTTTTCTTCAGGTAGATAGTTCGAGGAAAGCTATGTGGGGTTGATAAAAATCGTTCCGATGACTGTATACTTCTTTTAGTTTTTTTTTTAAATTTGTGATTTGGGGTTTATGAAGATGTATAGGTATAAGTTATGAAAGTTGGTTTAGGTTTAGAGTTTAGGTTTAGGGTTTAGGTTTAAGGTTAGGGTTTAGGGAATTTAGATTAGGTGGTTAGTTTAGGGAACTTATATTAGGTTGTTTAGTTTTGAAAATTTGGGGCTTAGGTGTAGAAGAGGTTAGGAGTTTGGTTGTAGAAGAGGTTATAAGTTAAGTAAGTTGTGGTTTGGGGTTTGGGGTTTCGAGTTTAGGGATTTACAAACCCTTTCCTCGTAAAGCCCTAGTAAGAGAAAACGCGGGCAGAGTTGTCTCCTCGTAAAGTCCTAGTAATAACATTACTAGGACTTTACGAGGAAAAAAACGCGGGCATAGCTATTTCCTAGTAAAGCAGTTTCCTCGTAAAGTCCTAGTAATGGTATTACTAGGACTTTACGAGGAAATAAAAACACGGGCATAGCTATTTCCTCGTAAAGGCCTAGTAATGTTACTAGGGCCTTACGAGGAAACAAAATTCCTTATATAAACTCGAGCAATCCGATTTCTCATTTGTAGTAAGCTTCTCTCTGAATTCTCTTAAGGTTCTCTCTATTTCCTACTTAGGTGGTTAGATTAGAGAATTTAGATTAGGTGGTTAGATTAGGGAATTTAGATTAGGTGGTTAGTTTAGGGAATTTAGATTAGGTGGTTAGATTAGGGAATTTAGATTAGGTGGTTAGTTTAGGGAATTTAGATTAGGTTGATTTAATTTTTTAACTGTTTTTATTAATGATACTAGTTGTCGAGCCGGGATGACGACTTCGTTCGTCAATTTAACGAGCAACATCCGTAGTTTAGTTTTTTTTCTCTTTAATTGTATATGAATTTAAAACTTAAATATTTAGTTATTTATAAAATATTTTGTTATTTCTTTTTTATTTTTAATTTGGATTCTTTAATTTTTTTTAAATATATTATTTATATTTATTTTAATTATTTTTTTAATAGGGAAAAATATTTCAAAGCAAATTCCTAGTAAAGCATTACTAGGAAATTACGAGGAAAGTGGAAAAACATTTCGAAGTAAATTCCTAGTAAAGCATTACTAGGAAATTACGAGGAAAGTGGTTACTAGGAAATTACGAGGAAAGTGGTTACTAGGAAATTACGAGGAAAGTGGTTACTAGGAAATTATGAGGAAAGTGGTTACTACGATTTTACGAGGAAAAAGGCTTTACGATGAACGTGTTTCGACGAAACGCGTTTACTCGTAAGTTCCTAGTAAAAGGCCATTTACTAGGAACTAACGAGGAAAACCTGCCCTAGTAATGGACGAGTTTTCTTGTAGTGCCAACTTTTGTTCCAAGACCATCCTTAGTGTCCACTCCACTCTTACCAAGATTCACCTCCACCACTGGTCCCTTTCCCGGCGCCGGAGGTTCAAGGATATTACCTGCACAAACAATGTAAAAAAGAGAGTCATATTGCTTCACATTTCAAGTCATTTGCATTATTTCAACTAGGAACTTGGTGAGATAGTTACCTATGCCACTGAAGAAAATGCCGTAATCCATTCCATTGTACATGGTTGGTATCGCCATAGAGTAAGGGCACTGGGTGGAGAAGCCAACCTTTGTGCCATTAGATCGTTTTGCTGATTTGCTTACCTTGTTTACACAACGCTTGAATTGCTTATGGCAGTTAACATAAGTCATACCTACAAGAAAACAAAAAACTATATCAACGCCACCATGATGCAAACCAAGAACACATGTAGTACATATATATCACATCTCAAAAAATATTGGTACTAAGGAGTATATATTCTTTTTTTGATTGAGTTAACCTTTTAAGTCAACACAATTGTCATGCGTCATGCAACAAGCATCAAGACCATCACAAGGTGGTTCTCCACGGCATCCAGAGTATCCTATCCCACAATACTTCCCATAGCGAATGCTGATACCTAATGCACACAGAGTTTTGCATTATAAATGCAGAAGATATTAGAGGGAATGCAATAGAGAAAAAAAAATAAAAGAAACACAATCTTACTATTGCAGTTCTCTGCAATGCAGGTTTTGCTGCATGGCTCCTGTCACATTTTGGTTCAACACATCGGAAAAAAAAGGTAACAAAATGAACAAACATGAACATTGAAGAGCAAGTAGGTGGTTTATAACCTGGCTGTGGACGACGGTGAGGAGGAGGAAGGTGGCTAGGCCGAAAGCAACACGTGTCAAAGCACCACCATTCATCATCTCTCTCTCTCACTTCCGGTTAAAGATTCTTGTTTTTGTTGTTGCTTATGTTTCTCTTCAAGATTGAGGCTCTTTTGAAATATGAAGATCTCATTGTCATTGGTTCTCCTACTTTTTCGTTCTCTTCCTCTTTTGCGTACCAAAGACTTTAAAAGGAATAAGTTATTTATGTTACCTCATGGAACCAACGAACACGATTAATCAAACACAGTATACAGTTTTTTTTTTTTTTGTTACAAATAGATTGTAAATAAACTTTGTTCTATTTTTTATATCATTTAAGTAAAGACTAATGCTATTTTTTTTGTTTCAAATAGATTGTAAATAAACTTGGTTTTATTGTTATATCATTTCAAATAGATTGCAAAATAACTTGGTTCTAATTTTATAATCCATGTCATTTATAAGAAATGTCATTTTCACACAAATTAAAAAATGTTTAAAGTTCATCTATGTTATTAATAATTAAACTTATTTACTTTAACCAATATTCGTTCACATAAAGAATTATTTATAAATTCAAAACATTTTGCAATTAATAATAATGCTAAACTAGATATAAATTACATTGCAATTCTAAAGTGATACAGAAAATAATGTCAAAATAACATTAGTATCTTTTAAGTAAAAGAAACTTCCATGTAGAAATTTTTGTTCTTATTGATCTCAATCTTATCTCAGAGTTTGGCAAAATGTATGTTTCTCAGCTCCAAATCTTCAGGAAAAGAAATGGAAAAAAATTGATTCAGAGAGAATCATGGAAACTAAAATACGGAGGAAGTGATTACACAATGTGTTTTCAAGTTATTGTTTTCTCTTTCAAGGGTAATAGCCTGTGAAGGTGAATCCTCTGCCGGTGATTTCACCTGCGCAGTACCAGGCAAAGCATTCAAGACCAAACACTGCAGCGATTCCGGCATCTTCTACCTTCAGATCGGTTCTGTTCTTCCATAAGTTCTTTGCGTAGTCTAGTTCCTTCCAGAAGGTTTCATAGCGTTTGGGAACGCTGTGAAATAAGAAGAGCATCAGATACTGAGTAAAGCACCACACACAAATGCAAATGCCCATTGCCCAAAAGCTCTTCAACTCATGGTAAATTAAAGACAAATTATCGCTTATGAACCAGGTTTTAAAGACTAAGAAACGAACCATCATTAAGAAAGATGCAATATACTGAGAACTCTTTGAACCCCCGAAAAAAAAATGGACAGTGAAAAGATTAAACGTCACGTTGAATGCATCATCTGAGAGAATAGCAAGATTGTCGCAAACATGATAACTAAACGATTTGTCAACAGAACAACTTAAGCTTGACTACTTTTAAAACATAACTCTTGCAACCTATTAAACAAGTTATAAGGCGCTGGTCTACGAAACCAGAGATTCTGGGTTCGATTTCCCAGTGAAGTCGTATGCACCTTTTTATTTAAGCAAAAAAAAAAAAAAAAAAACCTATTAAACAAGTCGAGAAACAGTTCAGCAAAGCAATCAGTGTTACTATTCCAGAGGCAAGCCCAAGTTTCCAATGCTCATCTCAAAGAAGGAAATGAAAAGGGAAAAGATCTCTCGCTAAGTAGAATCTAGAAAGTGGTTGTAAAAACATTGAGAGACACATAAGGAGAAGAGGAGGTAGAGGACCTAGCAAGACGGGTGTAGAGAAGTTGCTTAGACAAGTCTTGGCACTTGTCAACAGTGGGAGGTTCCTGGATAAAGTGCTTGTTCTTCTCAAGCAACTGCCTGTAGTAGGAAGTTCCATGCTTTGCCACAAACTTTGAAGCCTCACATGCCTTTGATTGAACTTGTATCAACTTCGACGCCATCTTCAAAATACAATAAACCCCATAGGATTACTCTTTCTTGTAATATCATAATTACATTCAAAGGCACAGACTTTCCACACAAAAAAAAAAAAAAATTCACACAAAATCGAGCTCAAAGAGCTAAACTTTAAACCCATGATCGTTAATTCCAGAGCCGAGATCGAACAAGCACATCAAAACTCTAAATCACTATCGAAGCATCAGTTGATGTAGATCTAAAAAGTCAAAGCAGGAGCAAGAACCCGATAAACCCAGATCAAAGCGATAAACTTTCACGAAGATCAGCGATAACCGGAAAAGCTCGCCGTACCTTTTTGTGCGGTCGAAGTGCGGCGGCGCCGGTGAGGAAGATAAGTTGATTAGTGATTCGGGTTCTTCTCTCCGAGAATCTGAAGATTCTGAACGATGCCCACTATTCTTACGATGTCGTTTCATCGTCTCCTCACAATGTTAAAACGGCACCGTTTAGTTTCGAAAAACGACATTGTTTCCAGTATTTCGCGCAAGCGAACGGCCGAACCGGAAGCATAAAATATTACCGGTTTGACGCATGTCTTATAATAACAACAGAAACAGGTTGATGGCGGAGTTGTGTTACCAGACAAATCCTCTCTGTTTCTTACAGCTATAGAGGATTTTAAGGTATGAAGAAGACAAAATTGAATGTAAAAACATTTGATTTGACATCATCTCTTTCTTGGTTTCTCTTAAGATTTGTATTTGCCAATTGTGTTTTGTGTGTTTCTACTGCAGTTTGGAACAGTGTGTATGGTTTTGACATGTCATGCATCAAGAAAAAGGCTATGATGGAGCCGCTTGTTGACACAGTCCACCAAAAACAGATCGTCACTGATAGTAGGCTACTTAAGGTATAAGATATAGACATCGACAAATGATTCCTAGTCTCTCTTTTACATGTAATATCTCAAAGATGTCTTCTGGTGATGCTTCCTTCCTTCACAGCTCCCTTTTAAACTTGTTGCACAACGCACTAACTACATCCACGCTCTTGTAGCCTACTTTGATGTATCCTTTACCATGTGCCACTAGCTTCTCGGTTTCTCAACAGATTCATATCTCTTCCTAGTTCTGAATATACTCACTCTTATGTTACTGAATCACCTGGCCAGCCCTCCAAGATCTCAACACCACCAAATGCGCTGAAGAAGTTCTCTCAAAAGAAGTAGAAAACTTCAAATCTACAGCTGAAACTCTGACAAGATACAATTCTCAATGTTGTGATTTTATTTTTTTGTATTTTTTTCTCTTTCAATTTTGTAACATTCCCTTTGATTCAAACTTGAATTCATGATTTTGCTCTAAACCATTACATTGTATGTTCCTTCTTGTGTTACAGAACTGATGTCTTCTCTAGAAAAGATTGATTGATAGAAACTAAAGAAAACAGCTACACAAAGCAAAGTGTGAAGATCCCAAAGTGTTTCTACAGCTCAGATTTTCCGGATTTAGGTTTCTTTGAAGGAGACCCTTTCCACCATCTCCTCACCCGGTTTGACACCATCTTCATCTTTCCCTTCAGAGACTCACCTTTCTTCTTGATTAACTTAGTGATCGTCTGCTTCCATTCTTCCTTTTTAGTCTCTTTCTCTCTCAGAACTTTTCCCTGAAACCAACAAAACCATAAAAGTGTTTTAGAGAAACGATCTTGGTTCCTTCTTCTTTATGAAAGTTTAAGCCAAACTTCTTATATACCAAGTTCTTGGGGAACTTGTCTTCCTCTTCCTCATCTTCATCATCGTCGTCACCATCTTCATCTTCAGTACCGAATTTTTCCGGGTTACTTTTGTACTTCTCTAAATCTTCTCTAGAGTAAACCTTCATGCCAGGTGCTCCTGGCATACCCTGATGAAACAAAACAATGGTAGACCAGAGAGTTAGCTTAAGAACATTACAAGGTACATTGATGCTTTGGTAGACCAGAGAGTTAGCTTTAAGCCTCATCAGAACTCACCTGCATAGATCTCATGATCTTGTCCATTTCAGCATCTTTAGATGGTTTTGCCATAAATGGTTCTCCTGGAACTCGATCCTAGACCAAAGATAAAGATACACTTATCTCACACAAAGTTTCTGTCTTTTCATCCAAATGTCATTCACGTTTCAGTTTCAGTTTCATTGAAAGAAGCTCTTAGGATATAGTATATGGTCTTGAAGAAAGCGTATAGGAAGATACCTTGGGAACAGGAGGTGGATTCTTGCTACAAGCATCAGTCAGGTCTTTGCATAGATGATTAACCAGTGAAGCAAGATCAGGCTTAGACTTGTATATATACTCGGCAACATCAGTGTCTGAGTAACCAATCACCTGTAAACACACAAACACATAAAAACCCACATTCCCTAACTCTAATTGTATTAGTATAAGCAGTTGAAACACAGCTATGTATTCACCTTTTGACAAGCAGCCTCAATGGTCTTGCACTCAGAATTACACATCCCTTCTTCTTCTTGTTCAACCAGCTAAGAACAGAACAGTTCTAAGTCAATCTTAGTTCTTAGATCAAACAACTGGTAATAGACAGAGAGAGAAGAGAGATGTCTTTTACCTGAAGCTTATCACCTTTCTCAACAATATCAATCTTAAGCATCCAATCAGCTTCCTCTTTCTTCAAGTTACATACGTTTTCAGCAATCTCAATGATCTCATACTCCGAGATCTAACATTACACACTATTAGCCACACCATAAACACAAAACAAGAAAAAAAAAAAACAGCGAAACTAATAATCACAAACACAATCTTACCTTCTTGGGAGAGATCTCTACTTGCTTCTCCTTCACCAGCCCGTGCAACCGCGAAGCTAGCTTCTCACACACCTGACACTTTATGTACGGAACATCCTCCTTTCTCGGAGCCGAAGACAAGGGCTTCTTCGCGCCCACCGAGGAAGCTACAAGAGCTAATGCTAAAGCTAACAGAACTCGATTCATCTCCACCGTTGAATGAATAAAAGACAGACACTTTCTCTCGTAAAGTTTGAGACTTTAAGCAAGTTCTAGCACGGATCGTGTGTATATAAGATCAATAGTTCATGGGTTTTGCGATCTCTTTGCCGAGAAATTTGGGTTTTGATTTTTCTTTACTGTGCCGTGTTGTTGAAGTGGAACCGATGTTACGTTTGTTAACGTGTTTCCTGCAATCTTATTGGCTGTTGTAGTGCTGACATGAAGTGGAGCCCATTGGTTCAACCAATAGCATGTAAGGTAAATTACTGTCTGCATTTAATTCTGATTATAAGACTATTATAATCCGTATTGTATTTGTACGTTATGTGCACATGGAGTGGGCTAAACGTCACGTAATTGGGCCTTAAAAAAGAAGTAGGCCCATTAATTAATCTGCTTCGATGAATCGAATCTAATTAAAGGGATAAATTAGGGTAATTCTGTCTTTGTGACAATTTTAGTAAGGATGAACAAGAAAAGAGTTAACAATTTATTTTATTATTTTCTGACAAATTATAAAAAAAATTATTACTCCATTCGTAACATTTTAAGTGGTGTTTTACAAATTTTTTATTTTAATTAATATTTTTAACAATTTAGATAAAATTAAATATAATTTGATATTTATAATTATTAATATTCTGTAATATAATTCTTATGGGTTGAATTAATTGTAATTATTGATGTTTTTAGTCAAACAAAAAAACAATACTGTAAAAATATTAAAATCGCTTATTTTGATTGAGAGGGAATATATGACAAGAGACAATATTATCTATTTAAAAAAACTAATGTTAGTAAACTGTACCACATTTGAACTGTTATATAAAACCTATGTTTAATATTTTACTTGTATTTTTCACTATTATGCATAATTTATAATTCATCATAAGCTGTATTTTGGAAATTCAAAATCGAACTTTATAAAGTAGTTTTCAGGGTAGAATTTTAATCAAATCAGTAATCAGTAAAAGAGTTTCTAGAAAGTTGTTAAGAGCGAATTATTATTCAATTGTTAATTAGGTTTTACCAAAACTAAAATATAAACATAGGCGCGTTGATGTAATGCTCATGCCAGTCTATCCTTGAGGCGCGTGTGTGAGATTTCTTATAGTTAATTTGTTATCTGAGGCATTTCGTCGAACACATGATCGTCTTCATGTATGAAGTCAAAGTGGTTAGTCTTTGGTCTACTTAACCCGCCGCCATGATTTCTCTGCTTAAAGCTCGCGAGAGGCTTCTCTCTCCTCTCTTCACTTCCTCTATCCGCCGTTGCCTCTCCTCTAACCTCTCCTGTAAATCCTCTTTCTCTCTTTACTCTGTGAATAGTTACTAGTTAGTATCTCTACTCTAAGCTGTGAACATTATGTGGTTTGGAACAGATTCTTGTGGAGAAGCGAGAGACTCTGACGTATTCATACATCCAAGTGCTGTCGTTCACCCAAGTGCTGTGATTGGAAAGGTTTGATTTTGTTCCAAAACTAGGCATCTTGAAGTGTTGAATAGCTAAACACTCACAAAACAAGATGGGTTTAGTTGGAACCTGGCCAAAGTGTGTTACTTTTTTTTTGTGGTCAACTGATTTGGTAATAATCAAATACATGTTGTTTCCTCTTCTTCTTACAGGGAGTTTCAGTTGGTCCTTTCTGTACAGTTGGCTCTTCAGTGAAGCTAGGCAATGGCTGCAAACTCTATCCTTCAAGTCATATCTTTGGAAACACTGAGTTGGGTGACTCTTGTGTCCTCATGACGTAACTCCCTTTTCATCTCTTAAGATTACATTCCGTACTATAATGTGTTAACTTATAAGATCCTTGACTTATCTTTTGTTGTGTCTGCGTTGATTTTTTGTCAGCCAGTGGTGCTGTTGTTGGGGATGAGCTTCCTGGTTATACAGTCATTGGAGGCAATAACATAATCGGTCACCACGCTGTGGTTGGTGTTAAATGTCAAGACTTGAAGTACAGGGTGTGTGTGTGTGTGGGTGTGAGATTGTCATCACCTCTTTAGATTGGTTCTAGTCCTGATCTAGTGCTGTGATCTGTTTTCTTGTTTTAGGATGGGGATGAGTGCTTTCTTTGCATTGGTAACAACAATGAAATTAGGGAGTTCTGTTCGATTCACAGGTCCTCAAAGGCTAGTGATAAAACGGTATGCCATTGACCAATATGATTAAAGGTTTGGAATGTTTTCCTGTGTTGTAAGCTCTGTTTCTTATTGGTTTTGAACAGGTGATTGGTGACAACAATCTAGTCATGGGCTCTTGTCATATCGCCCATGATTGCAAGATTGGCGACCGCAACATATTTGCCAACAATACGCTTCTTGCAGGCCACGTGATTGTTGAAGTAAGTTCTTCCTGATGTCTATACTTCAAACCTGGATTTAGCAGCATGATTTTATTTGGTTCATGTTGTCAGGACTGTACACACACGGCAGGAGCCACGGTCGTCCACCAGTTTTGTCATATTGGTTCTTTCTCTTTCATTGGTGGTGGTTCTGTGGTATATTTACATCTCATACTCACAGTTCCTCAGAATTTTCCAGTGGATACTCACTGGTGAGATTGTATATAGGTTGCACAAGATGTTCCAAAGTACATGATGGTGACTGGAGAAAGAGCCGAACTTCGTGGTTTGAATCTGGAGGGACTTAAACGTAATGGATTTACCATGTCAGAGGTTTGTACTGTCACTATGTTAAGTCACTTTGGAATGTTGCCAAATAATCCTGATTTTTTTTCTTGGCATTGGTAGATGAAGAGCCTGAGAGCAGCCTATCGTAAGATATTCATGTCTACTGAGACATCAAGTCTTGAGGAGCGTCTCTCGAAGATGGTACTTGTTATTACTTAACTCTTTTCACTGCCTTTATCTCTGTGCATCCCTATGGCAGAAACGTGGACATCGTATTTGATGCTTAATGCAGGAAGATAACCAAGAGCTGTACAGTGTTCCTGCGGTTGGTGCCATGCTGCAGTCAATTCGAGATTCTTTCGCAGAAGGTCGTCGTGGAATATGCAAGTTCAGACAGTGGCTTGATTCTTGAGTTTTCACAGCTTAGAGATTTAGATTAGGCATTCATTGATCAACAATGGCTCAACACTATCTCTTTCCCTATCTGTAATAGTCTAATAGATAAATAATTTAAACCAAGTGTAGTCAACATTGAATGGCTACAGAACATCCTTTAAACCACTTGGTATTTAAAGAATATCCGTTGGTAATTTTTGGTTTTATTACAATACGTTGAAGATGTGTCCACATACAAGAGTGATGGCAAAATCAGGTATTCCTGTAAAGATTTACACTTTCTCTATGTAGCCAGTTAGTCTATAGCCAGCCTAGATTTCATGTCTATTTGTGATCTTGGATTAAATCATTTTTCTGGTTTCTCACTGTAGAAGCTTGTTTGATGATACCTTTTGTCGCCTCTTTCATACAAGGAACACTGAACTTAAGTATGTTTCTTGAATCCTTCCTCAGTAAAATTGTGACTCGTGAAGGGAGCTTTGTAGGAGTAATAGCGGTGAAGCATGAAGTTGACTGGCAATAGCCAAATTGTACAGTTTTGCTGCTGATGCCATATATCTCCAAGTTAAGAGATGAGACAAGGGTTGCAAATTTCAGAGCATGAAGAAAATGTCGACCTATCGTGGAAGAAGTATCTGGACTTGGATTGAGCCGAATCACTCATAAGATTGTCCTCTCCTTAGGTCTTGTATCCTTATGTTTCCTTCACAAGGAAAGTCTGGATCATACTGATTCAACTTTACTAGTTAATCAGTATAATAATATCCACGTGTTCTGTTCATACCTATCACCAAATTAATGAAGCCCTTCTGAACTACACAGCTCGCTCAGTCTTATCACCACTGAAGAATGGTATATTACCAATGAACGCCCTATGACTATGAATCTACAGGGCGTTGAGTTTCGAGAGGATAGACTTTGTAACTAGACTGTTAGTGCACTTAACAGATTCGATCAGCGGATCCTTGTGAGCATGTAGCATTGGAGCACATTTGGCGACAAAATGTAGCAAGAAGTTTCCAAATTTTAGCGACTTGGAATACCTTTCTGCCATCTCCTGAACCTTAGAAACAAGACAATCAACGGAACCTTGGGTTAAAGGGACGTCGTGTGTCAAGATGTTCTGAAAAAGGATAAACAGTGATTCATTCCACGTCAGGTCATCAGATATAAGATCTCTGTGGCAGGGAAGGAACAAAAACTTCCTCTCTTCTGTTCTTCCACAAAGCAACTTCTGGCAAAAAGCAGAGATATGACCCAAGTGCCAACATTCTTTCAAAACCCTTGAAACCACCTCACAGATGAAATTGTTGATCCCTTCTTTCCTTAGTATCAAAGGGAACACTAACCCATACTCAGCTGCTCTTTGGTGAATCTTGCAAAACTCTATTGTTGCAGACATCAACACGCGAGAGGAAGACTTCTCAAGAGTCAAAAACTTGGGAAGAACGGTCGAACATAGAACCTGGCTCGGCCAACCAAGCTCTTCTTCCTCACTTCCACTATGCAGATTCGAAAGTAAAACCGCTAGGGCCTCATCATCTGCATTCCAAGGCTCAACCAAAGCTAAAACTCTTAAAGAGTCCCTACCTTTCTCCAAGCAAAGTTTCCGAATATCATCACACAACGCTAAAACTTCAGAAGTACACTCACAGCTCTTAAGCTTAGCTCTAAGATTCACAGCCATTTCGTAATCATCAGGCATTAACGCAACATTTGTCTCATGATCATCATCATCCACAGCTTCTCGATGATCTACTTCCCTATTATCTCTACCTTGACTCATCACATCCTCTTCACTACAAGAATCAACAACCACTGTTTCTGAACCGACATCACTGCATGATACTGGAAGCCATGGAAGAACTGCACCACTACAACCACCCTTCTTCTCGTTTAGCCAATCAGGTACAGACTCAAACTCCTCCACAATACTATCCTCATCATCTGAACCCAAATCTAGACGAGATATCCAATCAAATCTTCGTTCAGGCATTTTATCGAGCAGGTTCTGTGCAGCTCTCTGAACCCAAAAGTCAACCTCTTTACCACGACCACCCAACATTTCCCTCGCTAGCCAAACCAAATCCTTACCGCAAAACCTTCGGTAATCGAAGAGAAGGAACGACAGAATCCGAGACTGAACCATGTTGGGTAACGTCTCAATGAACATAACCCTAAAGAGAAACACTTTCATCAGCAAGAAGCTAAAATCGGTTCAATAAACAGATTAAAAATCAAATCTTTCGATCTGGGTATTACTTGTTTGATGACGGAGATGAGTTCTGATCGGTTATGTAGCGTTGTGTCTTCAGCAGTGAAACAAACGAGCTCCTGTTGATCGGAGAAGAAGACGAAGAAGAAGAAGAGGAGGAGGAGGATGAGAAAGAGATGGAAGCTTCATCCAACCAGAGCGACGCCTGAGTTTCCGGTGACGGACTCTTGATGAAAATGTCGAGAAGCGGGATCCACTCCTCCATGATGTGTTCACTCTCTCTTAGCGTGGAAAAAGACTCTTAAGCAAAGAGAAGGTTTCATGAGGAGCTGGCTCAGTAGCACATGAGACAAATCTTAAAACACACTTGAAACTAGCCCTGCGAGTTCGGATATATGGTTCGGTTCGGGTCGGTTAGTTCGGTTTGTCGGGTTATTCGGAATTGGTCATTTTCACCGAAGAAAACCGAATTTAAATTCGGTTCAATTCGGTTCGGATATCGGTTATTTCTGGATTGTCATTTATTTCCGAAATAACCGAAACCCGTTTTTAAAAAAAAAAAATCGGATTATTCGGTTATTATCGGGTATTCCGGTACATTCGGGTATTGGTTAGTGGCGGTTTATTCGGTTATGACTCGGTTTCCACCTGCAAAATCAAGCAATCAACAAACAAAATAAATCATCCAGAATCAAAACCAACTTATAACCAACTAACCAAGTTTAATCATCCAAAATCGAATCCTCTAATACATCAAAAAACCAAAAAAAGAGACCACAATATGAATCTATATCTCTTTGCAAAGATCACACTTTGAAAGATGCATAGATTCATGAAGTTCTAAAAGGGTTAAATCGATTGATGATTCATGATTGTCCAAAAGAGAGATAGACTAAGTTGGTTTTGAATCTTCCTTGCCCTCCAACCACGTAACCTACCAATAGATGAATTCATGAAGTAAGTAAATCACTAAAAACCGAGAGAACAACAAAAGTACAAGAAAGAAACTATAGAAAATCAGAGAGAGCAACAAATTACCTCTAATGATCAGATTCACCAGGAATTTGCAGAGACTCTACAATACATAATGACAAAGACAAACTTAGGACTGTGAACATAAGAAAAATTAATGAAAATAGTTAAATGATTACCTAATGACTCATGGAAATCCAATTCTTCAAACATCTGAATCAAGCTTGCAAGCTTCTCAGCTTGGATGTTGTTTCGAAGCCATTGTTGAGTACAAACAAGAGCTTCAATCATGTATGGAGTCAGACAACTACGAAAAGGATCTAAAATCCTACCACTTGTACTGAATGCTGATTCTGAAGCAACAGAGGAAACTTGAATAGCTAGCACATCCTTTGCTAGTTCAGACAAGACTGGAAACTTACAAGAATTCTTCCTCCACCAAGATAACACGTTGTAGTCCATTCCCAACTTGTTTGAGCCTCTTGGTACTGGTTTTTCCATCAAGTAAATGTCGGGTTCACTACTAGCTTCTTCATTTGCTGCCTCTGAAACCATCTCTGAATACAAAGAGTCCCTCCTCTCATAGTCTTCATCATCATCCGAAATATCAAACATGATCCCAACTTCACCTTCCCCATTATCACTAATGTTGCTGAGACTATCACCTTGAGATGAAGGACTAAGCTTGCTCACATACTCCTCATACAAGGATTTCATCAGTGCTCTTATTGAGGTTCTGAGATGACCACTCTCCATACTATCCTTACCATACAGCTTATCAAAACATATAGAAGCAAACTGCATCTTGTTCCTTGGATCAAACACACTTGCAATGATGACCAGTGGGTTCATATTGAGAAGTCCATCCCAGTATTTCTCAAATTTTTTCCTCATCTCTTTTGCTTGAATCTGTAGAACCCCATCCTTGCTATTGCTCAGTGCAATCAAGTTCCTCTCGATTATCACAATCTCATTGTAACAAATGGTAGACGTGACTGTCTTGGATGCTGAGAACGCTAAGGTGCAACCAAAGAATAGTTTCAGAAACTTCACTAACCTTTGCACCTCTTCCCACCCTTGCGAAGTAGGAGGTCCAACCCGTTTCTGTCCATTCTCCTCGGATTCCATAAAATAATCATTATACAACAAGTCTTCGGCTTTGAGCTTCTCAAAGGCAACCTTAAACTTCAAAGCAGCAGACAACATGAGATAGGTGGAGTTCCAACGAGTTATACAGTCCAAAGACAAGCTCCCTCTACTAACCTTTCCTATCAGCACCCTCAACTGAAATGATTGCAATCTTGTACCCGATGATCTGACATACTTCACAGCATTTCTAATAGCCATTACACTCTCTTTGACTTCAGATAAACCATCCCTAACTATCAAGTTGAGAATATGCGCACAACAACGCATATGCAACAGTGCACCATCCTTAACTAATGCATTTGGTCCTATCTCCCTACAAGTTTCTGTAAAAAGCCGTAGGGCCTTGTCATTCGCCTTAGCATTGTCTACTGTCACTGTGAAGACCTTCTCTATTCCCCAATCAGCTAGACATTGACTCAAATGCTCAGCAATAGTGTCACCTTTATGATCTGTGATTGGCTTGAAACTGATGATCCTCTTCTGCATATCCCAATTTCTATCAATCCAATGAGCTGTGACGACCATGTAGCTGTAGGATGTTGTAGGAGCAACCCAAATATCTGTGGTTAGAGATACTCTCTGCCTCTCAGAACTAAACAACTTCTTTAAGCTAGCTTTCTCTCTCATAAACATTCCAAATATGTCTTCTGTTGCTGTTTTCCTGCAATGAACTGTGTACATAGGCAAGACGTTGTGACAGAACCTCCTAAACCCTTCAGATTCGACAAAAGAAAATGGTTCCTCATTCAACACTATCATCTCATTCACTGATCTCCTAAACAAAGCAGCATCATACTTAATAGCTGTCATTACACCACTACTATCTCCACCTAACACTTGCTGTTTTCCAGACTCTTTATAAAGTTGGTACAACTTACATCGAGCAATGTGATTCTTCATTGCACTTGTCCCACTCTTCTTGGTGTCACATCCAATCTCTTGGGCACAATAACGACAGTTGCTGATGCTTGGATTATCTTCTCTTTGAATGAAATACTGCCAAACTTCTGCTCTGTGAGCTTGCTTTTTCTTTGCAACTGGAGGCAAATCAGTGCTTGATCTCTCTGAAGTAGATCTTTTCTTTCCACCACATTGATCTACATTTGTTTGAACGTCTTCTGCAAGGAACTCTTCATTATCTTCACAAGCTGACATCTACAATGAAAAGATAAACACTTTAGATCAGACAAACATACATATAAAACGAACCAAACATAGAAAACCAAACGAACAACAAAACAAACACAAACTCAAAACAAATTGAACACAAAACCAAACACAAACTCAAAACAAATCGAACACAAAACCATAAAGTACACTATTTCAGAGGACCCAAACTCTACACACCAACTATGTTCCTAACCTTAACCGTAAGCAACAAAAACACTCTTACAAAGACTAAAATATGACTCATCAATTGACTTAAACACTAATCCCCAAAAATGTCTGCAAGTCAAACCCTAAACCCAAAATCGTTTCTAATTCATACTCTAAACTTAAATCGACATCAATACCATAACATATACTGATAGTTGACTCATTAATCGACACAAACCCTAACTCGATTTACACAAAACTCAGAAAAGAAAGAGAAGACAAATAGGAGAACTAACCTTCACCTTGTGCTCGAAATGATATAAAGAAGAAGAGAAGATGGTCTGGTCTGAGAATCAGACGAGCCAAGATCCGAGATCGTGTTTGAGAGAGAGAGATTATGGGAGGTGATTAGGTTTAGCCGTTTAGATTTTAGAACTTTAGGTTTGTCGAGACTTAAGGTTAAGCAATATTTAGATTAGGTTAAAAATTCGGTTATCCGTTCGGTTATAACGAACCGATCCGAACCGAGGTAAAAACCGAATTAAATTAAAACTCATGCCGATCGGTTTCTCTCCAATATCCGAACAATAACCGATTTCCTTTATCTTCGGTTCGGTTCGGTTCGGACCGATCGGTTCGGTTCGGAATCCCAGGACTACTTGAAACGTTAAATAAGAGATCACGAAACGACAGCGTAGACGAACCTCAGAGTCATTGATGTCTCTTTCACTCTCTATGGCTGTTGGTGAATGGTGATTCAACATTAAGAATCCAGATATTAGCCCGATGTGGTTATAAGAAGTTGTAGTTTATAGTGATTGTTTAAATAATGCATTAACGATTTGCATTAATCCACTTACTAATTTCATGATAAGTTCAAACTTAACATGGTATATTAGGAGATTTCGAAGATTATGAAATTGGCTAAAATATATTTTCATATAATACTTAGGAAAGTTTGTAGTTAATGAATATATTGTTAAAGGGTGTGTTCGATGATTAGGATGATACGCCATCCGTGAGATACATAATTTGAACTGGCGACTTCGAGGAAAGGCTGATGTGAACAATACTTCCCTAGCAAAATTCCATAGAGAAGATTGTGTGGCTTTGTGGTGATTTTACAACTCTTTCTTGCCAAGAGTGCGTCATTGAAACTAGCCATGTCTCTAAATCCTAGTCCTTTATTTTTTTTTTTGACGTTGCTAGCTTTAACCAAGCAACCCAATACACTTTTCTCTTTTCCAGGTTAGAGTCCCACTAAAACCACGTCAACGCTGATTGGATTCGCTTTATCAAGCTCCTCAGAGGTTTGAAACAAGTCATGGAGTAAGAGGGGGTTGCGGACAACACCAATTTCAGCATGGTGAGTTTCGTGGCACTTGAGAGTTTCTTCGAACTTCAACTGGCAGATTTTTGTCGGATTCTGTCATTTGTCGAAGTGAATAAATCTTTATTTCTTCTACCGAAGTGCTTGTGGAGGCCGAAATATTTACTGATTACTCTTTCTTTATCATTGTTTGGTCATGTTTTTCATCCCAGTCAATGTCTTCTTAGAAAAGGTAATAGGCGACTTTGCATGATTTATATCATATGTCTAGAGGCCAGCTCGTATTTTCAGAGAATCTCCTTCAGTGCATCAACACTTTTTTAGTGGCTTTCCCGAAGAAAATAGTATCATTAGAAAATAGAAGGTGATTTTTCCTAGGGCTTGCACGAGCAACTCTGATACCCGCTAGCGAACCTTGTAGTTGAGATCGGACGCACAGTCTCAAAAGCATTTCACTGGATAAGATGAAGATATCTGGAGCCCTGGAAAATTCCCTATTGGGAGGTGATGTGATCGTGGACTTCATTGTTTATGAGGATAGAGTAGGTGACAGAGGTGATGCAGTCCATAATCCACTCACAGACTCTTGGATGAAATCCAAATTTCTTCAAAACTTCCGCCACAAAGCTACATTCCAGTTTGTCATACGCTTTGCTCATGTCTGTCTTGGCCGCCTTTACGCTACGTTTCACGACTCTACTCTGGATCACTTTAGAAAGTGTAGCGTTTTATGAGTTATCATTACATTGTCTGATATAGCCCATCCAGGTATAAACACTGATTGGTTGTTCCAGATAACTGAGTCGAGAACCGGCTGAATCCTTCTCGTGATGATTTTTGAAATGATTTTAAAGTAAACGTTGCATAACGCAATCGAGCGATAGTCAGAGACCACCTTCAGAGCTGGTACATTTGGGATCAATCGCAAGTGAGTATGGTTTATGTTCCATGGAAGCTACCCAAGGTGGAAAAGTCCCTGATTTCCACCACTATAGTTGGGCCAACTATTCTCTAGTTTGTGGGAAAGAATCCAATAGAGAAGCCATTCAGGTCTGGGGCTTTATCCGGATGAATCGAGAAGAGATCTTTCTCTGTCGGTATCTAGCTCATGTTGTCATTTGCCTCCAGCAGGATCTTCGTTATAAGGGCTTCCTCAACGATCTTTGTAGCAGGTTGGTTATTGGAAGTGAAGAGGATGTGAAATAGTTAGATAGCACCTCTGCAATACTTTTAACTCTATTTTGTTTACAGCTTTTGGTGTAGCATTTTATGTAAAAAAATTAAGTATATTTTGTTAATATCTGATCTTAGTAAGATGATTTGTAATGTTATCAACTTGTTATCAAAATCAATATCGTTCTAATTTTGTTGTTATGAATGCTTTAAATTTTATAATTTATTTTTATAATGAAATTGTATTATATTTTAGACAAAACTAATATTGAAATTTGGATTTTTTTGTTCGTGGAAAACTAACCATAGTTTTATCACTATTATTCTGTGGCTACTAGCCATTAATCGCCATGTAGTGGCTAGGATAGCCACGAAAGTATAAGAAGTAGTAGTTAGGTTTGCCACTATATAGTCACTAAGCCACAATGGCAAAACAATGGCTAAACTAGCCACGAAACTTCAGTGGCAAAACAGTGACTACCTAGCCACGGATTAGCCACATATATTTTAGCTACAATGCTATAGCCACTGTTTCTTTTTTGCAAAACCGTGGCAATTTTTGGTTTAGCCATGGAAATTGTATGTATAACCACTAATGAGTAGTGATGTGAACCAAAAAAAGAAGCCAAATGTTCAGTTTGGTTGTACTTGTATCGACCGTGTGGTTGTGTGTGTACTTGTTGATGTCCAGGTTTTAGTCATCAGTGGGATGTGTTCTTGCTCTCGTTAAGATTGTCACGAAATCTTTTAGGTTCAAGAACATTTTTTTTGTTCACACAAACATGAATACTTTATTATAAAAAGTTTAAAAGTACAAACAATAGAAGAAAGCATTGCGACTTGCACATGATTTGTTCACGCACTTATTACGTACAAATAACATATTCACTCATTATTCATCACATGCATAATAATTAAGTCTCACCAATGACAAAGTTTGTCATATATCTTTAGCCATCTCTTTTTTCAAATTAACCATTGCCTCTCTTGGCAATGTCATGACAACTTTAGCCCCACCTTCCATTGATGGATCTAACTTGGTCGAAGGTTTCATAATAATCCCAACGTTACGCTCGTACTCCTGAGGCGTCAGTGGCCATATATTCACAGGTTGGTTCCAACCAAAATTCATTGATCCAAACAATCCAGTGTTTCTCAAGTCTGTCAATAATAATAAACCATGAGACACCCCTTCGAATTTCGCATCCTCTTTCATCAATCTCTCTGAGTTCCTTAGCTCCTCCTCGAGATACCTCTTGTCAAGAGCTGATGTTTTGGCTCTCTTCACGTGCTTCACAATGTCAGAGATCGATGATTCCTCTAGCTCTCTTGCAGTCATCTCTACGTAAACGTCTATGTATGCGTTACCATAGTATCCCTCGGGGAGTGGTGGATCTAGAACGTGTCGAATTCCAACTGTTATGATAAGAACAGTGATGCCGTCTAAGTTTAGCTTCAAGGCCCGAGATGTTGCTTTCCATATGTATGCACAAAGAACTTCGAAAGTAGTGAAACGCTCCTTAAGTACCACCGTGTCTTTAAGCCTGGTTATATTTTCAGCCTTAATGTATACTGTCTCTGTAACCTGGGGGTCATACATATAGAATATAAAACCAACTAAGTGATTACCCGCGCGCATGCGCGGGGTGAAATTTATATATTAATAATCATTGAATATTAACTTCGATCGTTCAACCATGTCATAACTCTTCAAACGTATAATCATGGACCGTCAATATAAGGTTGATTATAGTGTCATATTTGTTGATATTTTTTAAACCTATTAAATTTACATCGAACTTCAATGATATTATCTCAATGTTATAATTCACTATCTCACTTCGATACAAAGAATCGTATTTTTGAAATGATATAATTAAATAACATTTGAGATCCGTACTTGCGGAATATATATTAATTATGTATACAAAATATTTATACATATTATTATTTATTTGTGTTAATTTACATATTATACAATTTTAAAATATATTGAATAATTGAAGAGCGAGTAACTATTACATATATATAATTAAATTCGAATAAGAATAATAAAAATAATCTCTTTTTTTATTTACAATACTTTTTGTTGATAAAAATTAAAACAAATCATTTATTTATTGTATATAGTACATAAGTAAAATTAAATGATATTGACATAGATATATAATATATTTTAATATGAATATTTATTTATTGAAACTTGTTACTCATTTGATTGTATTAACATTTTTATATTTGCTGTAACAAAAATATTATTCTTACTAATATGAATATTTATTAACTGAGGCTTCCAACTCAATGTAAATTTTGAAATTAATATTTTATGTATTTTATATATGATATATATATATATATTAATTTAAATGATATTGAAATATATATATATATATATATATATATATTTCAATATCATTTAAGGACAAACATTGAAAGTGTTGATTTGGAGACGAAAAGGAAATTAGGGTTTTGGTTGATCTATATTTGATATATATTTTATTTGATATATATTTTAATTTTTAAAAATTAAATTATATATATAATATGAATATATATTAAATGATACTTCATATTTATATAGCATGTATGATTTTTTGATCATTTGTATTTTTTTTAACAAAAAAGGTAAAACCATTGTTCACAAATTTTCATTGTAAAACTTTTAATAGTTTTATTAATTTATAATCATTTTTAAAAATTCAAAATATAACATATAAGAAAAAAAAATCTAGATTTTTATATTATATAATTAATGTGATTGTTTTATTTTTTAATAATATAAATTAAAAAATGATGGAGGATACAAAAACTATTATCAAATATTTATAATTAAAATAATTAATTTCATATATATGTTAATTATATTAGATAATTTCGTAGCTTTTATTTAAGAAAATAATGAAGAATATTTTTATGCATTACTAATCAATTTGATAGTTTTAATAAAAATATAATTTATATTTAGATATACACATTTACTTTTTAAGAAATCTGAGAATCATTCTTAAAATATTTAATAACACGTGGTCACACTTAAATGTTATAACCTTCAAAAATAAAAACATTGTTCCAAGAAAATTTTCATTGTAAGAATTTTAACAGTTTTAGTAATTTATAGTCGTTTTGAAAAAAATCAAAATAAAATATATAAGGAAAAAAATCTATATTTTTTATTACATGGTTAATATGATTATTTAATATTTTTAATAACAAAAATTAAACAAAAATGATGAAGTATACAAAAAATATTATCAAATCTTTATTATTCAAAACATTAATTATCACATATATGTTAATCATATTAGGTAATTCCGTAGCTTTTATTTAAGGAAAGAATGTAAAGTATCCTTTTATGCACTACTAATCAATACGAATGTTAATTTAATAAAACTATAATCTATATTTAGATGGACCAACTTTTTTCTAAGGATTCTGAAAGTTATTCTGGTGATGACACGTGGCTGCACTTATAAGTTGTAATGCTCCAGGATTAATATATAGGAGATGGTTCCTCTTGAATTACACAAAATTAAAGAAAAGTTTCCAATGCGGCACTTTTTCATTTGTGGAAATTGACATTTTAACATCTTATAAAACGTGGTTAGTTATTTAATACAATTGTTGTCCATTTAATATAAAAATGGAGATCATAATAAAATCAAAGTAAACTAAAACATCCAAAGTCTTGAAAATTTTCCATAGTTTTTTTTTGAATAATTGAAAAATATCCATAGTTCTAAGTCTAACAACAACAACAATCACCTTTAAAATATTATTCCATAAAATAAACGTAAAAATTAAATATTTAAATTATATACTCCATTTGTTTCAAATTAATGTATGTTTTAGAACTTTTACATTAATTAAAACAACATATAAAATTTTAGTTTCCAATGCACTATTTTCGTTGTTAATTATTCTTTATAGTTTTTAACCAATAAGATTTTCTTAAACACTTTGAAATTTGCAGTTTACCATTAATTAACGCACTGAAAATGTAAAAAATGTACTTTTTAAAAAAAATGGATTTTTTTCGAAACGGAAATAGTAGTATTTTAGACTTTTTATATTTTTAGTTAAGCGTCTATAATGTTGTAATTTGTAAAGATTGTAATTGTGTGTGTAATTTATGTTTTTTTTACAAATACACTGTAAGTACTTTAGGCAAATAATATGATTGACAAAGATTTTCGAACGGCACAAGATGCAAATACTAAGAAACTAAGGCCATGTTCAATGCGGGGTTCTTAGGTGGGGTTCTTAACTTTTGATTTTTCGTTTTTTCGTTTTTTTTTTTTTTACTTTACGGCTAAGAATCGGCTCTTAAAACTCTTATTTAAGAGCCGGTTCTTAGTTTTTTCTTAGTTAAAAACTAAGAACCGACTCTTAACAAAAGTTAAGAACCCCACCTAAGAACCCTGCAATAAACATGCCCTAACAATTAGAATTTATCAAACATACCGTATCATTGCTTGGCATATACGGTGATGTGGCCATTAGACCTTCCTTATCAGCGCCGGGTACTTTAGCCGGCTCATCGTCTATTTTCTCGACTAGTCGCTCTCTTTGCCATACCGGCACTACCGACGGCTCGGTCTTTCCACTGGCTAACTCGGTCAGAGCATTGAAGATCGTAGCCACACCATAGCCATCACACAACACGTGTGTCACCGCTATTCCAATGGTGAATCCACCACAAGAAAATTTGGTCACCTTTAAAATCCACAAGGAAATATATTTTCTTAATTAGATCTAACATTTTGACATATGACAAAAGGATTCTTTGTGGAATCCGACCAAAGTTTTGGCCGGTTTACATAGAAACTATTTTGTCTTTTCTGTCAAATATGTGAATATCATATATAAATATGAGATATATATATATATATATATACAATTATAAGAAACTATATATATATATATATATATATACAAAGGGGGAAAAACAATACCTGGAAAGAGAGAGGATGACACCCATTATCACTTTGAAAATCAACGTCGAGCTCATGCACAAGCTGCATGGCAACTTCATCGGAAAAGTTTTCTATATAGTTTAGAGAGCAGAGATCATGATCTGCTGTAGCAACTGCGAAAGGGACTCCTTCTCCATTACAAACCAGCTGAAACTTTCCATCAACTTTTCGTCTCATTAGCTTCCCTGAAACTGGATAATAATACAGCAGAAGTCGAACAAAGCCTTCCTAAGTAGAGAGACCGGATCTTTTTGGTTTTTTTGGTTTGCCTCATAAACGTAAATGTATGCGTACATTGGTTCGTTGATAGGTTCATTGTCTAAAGTAGAAAAGGGAGAGATCTACACAAGGGGTGTGTTTTGGGGTTTTAATAAAACTCAATTGGTTTCTTTTCGAGTGATAGAGGTCTCGGTTTCGCTTCATTTGCCATATTACCAAGTTTGTATGTATGTATAATTATAAATCATCTTACCTTCTTATATAGTTTTTTTTACCTTCTTATATAGTTGTGTACTTATGAGTCTTTTATTTATTAAATACTATTAAAAGGATTTAACTACTGCATATTATTGAAAGACATGTTATCTTTTAATACATGAAATTTCAAAAGTACGACCTCATGGCTCATTCATTCATATATGTATGTAGTATTATAGGGACTTAAGAGCATCACTAATGCTTGTTTTTTTTTTTTACTTTTTTTAAAGTGAACCAATCGTGAGCCGCCACGTGTCAGTGGGACCCGTGAACAGTGTAAGAAACCCATAAAAAACCGGTTCTTAATCTATAGTTTTTGTAACCGATCCTTACAATGTTCATGTGTCTCACAGCTTAAGAAACCCACTAAAGAAACTCCAATAATGATGCTCAAGAGCATGATTAACGCGAAGGTGGGTGGGTTCTTAAGGGGTGGAAATGAGGTGGAGCCCACCAAAAACCCAAAAACCAGCTTCTAAGAGCATCATTAATGCAAGAAACCCAAAGGTTTTCTTGTTTTTTTTTTTTTTTTTACTTTTTTTAAAGTGAACCAATCGTGAGCCGCCAAACGTGTCAGTGGAACCGCGTGAACAGTATAGAACCCATAAAACCGGTTCTTAATCTATAGTTTTTGTAATCGATCCTTACACTGTTCATGGGTCTCACAGCTTAGAAACCCACTAGAGAAACCCAATAATGATGCTGCTAAAGTTGCCAATATGAACAGATTATCAAGGAGTTTTTGCACTTTTTGCGGACCTCACTGACATGTGGCAACCCGCAATTGATGTTTTTTATTTTAATTTTATTTTTTTAATTAAGCTGAAAAAATAAAAAAAATAAATAAGAAACGGTTTTACCGTTAATCATGGCCTACTAACTCCGTATCATTGAATAATTGAAAGTGCATGTGAGTTTGAGTAGGTTTGACATAATTGATGTGACTACTTAACAACTTTTTCATTAGAGAGAAAAAATTGATCACCTACCCATAAAAATATTTGATTAAGTAGAGTTAACATAAAGTGTGGCTTTTTCCTGGTACTTTCTTTTAATAAACTTTTAAATTAGCTGTTGTTAATAATAAAAATTAGGCAAACAACTAGATTACTTAAACATTAATTTAGGTAACAAATTTATGTTCATTTTATATATTATATATTGGTATTAGTAACGTATATATATATATATATATATTATATGTATATCAAATTGACAATTTTAAAACGATGGAGGTATTTTACAGCATATGATCAAAGTTTATATTATATTGCATTTTATTTAAATACAGATTGATCTTTATAATTTTCTTACTTGGAATTTTTTGTATTTTAAAATATCAAGCTTAATTTCGCATCATTTTATTTTAGTTATATGGTGTACTTATATTTATTACGTTATGGCTTTAATCATTTTAAATGCTATGTATTATAGTCAAACAATAAAAATCTTATAATTAAGAGAAATGCCCTCAGATATTAGTACAACAATGTTTTGTCCAGAAAAATAGCACTCAAATAAAACAAATCCTAAAATACCATTTTCAACGGAGTGTATTCAACTAAGATTTTAAAGCAATTTATATTAAATTGACAAATTCATTGTTATTCAAACATAAATTTTAAAATCTTATTTAAAATATATTATTATCGAACTTGATATTTCATAAAGTATCATAAAATCTATAATTATTGAAAACACTTTAAATTGTGAGCTTTAAAGTTTCAAGTGATTTATAGTGTTTAGATAGAGTTTTTTTTTGTTAATAAAATAAAATTCAAATCGCATGTTTTTAGGTAATATTCTAGAATGTCATAATACAAATCTTATTAAACACCCCCAATGCATATATAATCATGGTTTTGAAAACCGGATCGGCCAGTCAAACCGATCTGACCGTGATTCATTGAAGAGGCCGGGTCCGGTTTGGTTTAAAAGCTAGATTTGAAAAGACTGGTAAAACCGGCTAAACCCAGTAAAACATGTGACCCTTGTCAACTTCTAAACCCGATTCTACAAAAAATCATCAAATAAATTAATGTGTTCAATTTTTATATAACATTTCATAATTGATATTGCTTATATTTAATTAGTTTTCTATTAAATTATTTTCTTAAGAAAATATGTAAAAAAAATATCTTTTTAGCTCTCATATACTATTTTATTTTATCATATTTATAAAGTCTGAAACTTTAGTAGTAAGAATAATCAAACACGGTAATCTGAATGGTCAATCATAGTTTTATTAATTTAAATTAACATACTATTCAATTTTTACTATATATAGCTACATTTATTTTTATTATCTTTTAGTTAATAAAACATAATATAGAATATGTATATATATATATATACATATAAGACTCTTTAAAATAAAAAATCAGTTCAACCGGTTGAACCAATCTAACTAGTCAAACAGTAACTATACCAAGTCGATATTTGGTTCGATTTTCAAAACATTGTATATAATCATTTAAAAAATCATCAAAATCAAAACACTTCAAAACACTATATTAAATACACCTCGTAAAAGTTTAAAAGACTTTATATAATATCTGGATTTAAGATTTAGTAATTTGGATTTAATATTTAGTGATTACAATTAAGTTTTATAGTATTTTGGGGAGAGTGGGTGTGATTATAGTTAAGAGTTGAAATAATTTAGTTTTTTTTCTTGTAACATGAGTGAAGTTTTGATTTTTTTTTGAAATACTATCTGTGATAAATTTTTAAAGATGATATTTTGGAGATTTTTCCTTAACTTAATAGTCTTCTAATATTGATAACGAACAATATTTTTAAAATCGGATCGGGTTGAACATGGTTTGCAAATTTTATATATACTTATCTTTAATGTTTGAACTAAAAGTAATCACGGTAAATATACATGATACATAATAAAAATATAAATACATATCAAATATAAGACATTGAAAGTATTAACTAGTTTGTCATCCGGTTTATGAATTTTTGATATTTTTCATGTTTTTATCAAGTTCAATAACTTTAAAACTCAACCTGGTTATATGACCAGTTCATAGTCGAATCTGGTCCACAATCGGGAAAGTCCGGTTTTAAAATAAAATAAAAATAAAAAGTAAGATGTAATCATCTAGTTATTCAGTATATATATTACTAGGTGCCCGCGAAGTGAAATTTATGTACTAATACTAGTTGAATACTAACTTTGATCTTTTAACTATCATGTCATAAGTCTTCAAATATATAGTCATGTACCGTCAATATAAAGTTGATGAGTATGGTAATGTTTGTTGATATTTTGTTTTTCTTATACTTATTTAATTTCATAGGCTTCAATGATATCATCCGAATTTATAATTCACCATATCACTTCGATATGAAGAACTGAATTTTTGAACTATATGATCAAATAACATTTGAGATCTGCGCTTGCGCGAAATGAATATTAATTATGTATACAAGTTATTTATACATATTATTATTTATTTTGTGTTCATTTACTTATTATACAATAATAAATATGTTGAATAACTGAGAAACAGATAAATATGAAATGTATAATTAAATTGGAGCAAGCACATAAATAAAAAAGAATTTCTCTTTTTATTTACAATAATTTTTGTTGGTAAAAACTCAAAATAATCATTTAATTATCTTATATGGTATATAATTAAAATTAAATGATACTGACATCGATATATAGTATGTTCTTATATGGATATTTATTAATTAAGGCTTCATAATCATATGATTTTATTAACATTTTTATATATTTTATAATAAAAATATTTTTTTTACTAATATGAATATTATTAATTGAGGCTTTTTACTCAATATAAATTTTAAAATTAACATGCTTATGTATTTTATATATGTTATATATTTTAATTTAAATGATATTAAAATTAAAGATCATTGTGGGATCAAGTTTCGAAGGTTTCAAGATCATCCCTACGTGCAGTGGGCTTTCCTGTTGGGTCAATGGCCGCAGATTCACGGGCTCATTCCAGCCAAAATCCATTGATCCGAACCAACCAATACTCCTCCAGTCCGGCGCTTACCCTTCCATTTCTGCATCCTCCCTCATCAATCTCTCCGTGTTCTTTAGCTCTTCCTCGATATACCCCTTTTCTCGCATGCTGCTTTCTTGGCTTTCTTCACACGCTTCGCGATGTAAGAGATTGATGTTTCATTAAAAATAAAAAACTCTTCTATTTTTATTTTATAAATATATAATATAAATAATTATTAAATAAGTAATAAATAATAAAAATATTTTTTTTTTACAAATTTAAAACAACGAGAATATAGATAACAAAATTAATCAAAATATTAACATGCTAAGAAAAAATTTTATTATGCTTGAATTTAGAGAAGTATATATAATTTAGTATACCTAAATAATATTCACACCGACTAAAAATTATATATTTAAAACTATGTGTACAATTTAAAATAACATAATATTTAATAGTTATTATAATATATTTATTTTTAATATTTATATTCGTGTATAATCAGGTTAGTCGAAATGATAAGAGAAATTTTAAATATCACTTTCCTTTTACCACTTTTCACTTTTACCTTTATTAAAGAAATATTTTTATAAATACCACATTTTTAAGAGGCAAATTTTTTAAAATTAATTAAAATCTTAAATTTTATATTCCTAAATCCTACCCTACCCTCCCCATGCCACCCCTTAACTCTAAATTCTTAGTATTAGATTCATTAACTCAAGAGTTATAAGTGTGTTTTTCTCTTAAAATAAGGATAAAATGATTAAAGTATTTTTGAAAAGTGATATAATGAAAATGATATTTTTGAAAAGTGGTATTTCACAATTTCTCAAATGATAAGTACCCATACACGGAGGTAGCGGTAATCTCAAATTCAATTAGATTATTTAATTAGGTGAAGACAATCTTTCAAATATACTAGCTAACATGTATATTCACAGAAAGCAATTTTCTCCACGTGAAAGCAATATATACATACAATCTTTAAAATATACTATCTAACATGTATATTCACAGAAAGCAATATTCTCCACGTGAAAGCAATATATACATATAAAGGAACGCAACGTAACAACTTTCAAGTAAGATATGGTTGACAAAAAGAAATGCAGTAGGTAAGATCAGGTACTTTATATTGGCCTGTTGCGAGACACAACCATAGATCAACTTTTGACCTAAAAGAAATCATTGTACTTAATATATATTTTTAATGGCATGATTAGTTATCCAAAAAATTTCATGTATTTGATAATTATCATAATATAATAATAGCTTATATTGTGTTATCCAAAAAATTACTTAACGACCTAAATTTTTATTTTTTTTAAAGATAGATAATCCCTATATATATTTTTGTATATAATTTCATGTACACATGAGTGTTTTCAAGTTTCTTTACCCAAAAAAAGATAATTTTATTATATTAAATTTTTTGTCACATATATAAAGAATTTGATGCTAAATTGAGAAGATTTTTATGTTCCTTAGACCATGTTAACATGTTTTCAAAATACGGGAATTTTCAAGTTACCCACATTATTGATACTATTATTTATCTTTATCTTTATTAAAAATGTATTTTTACAAATACTTTCTTTTTTAAGAAGCAAAAAAATCTTATCAATACCATTAAACAGGATCATTTCAAAATTATAGACTTAAATGAAATACTTAAATTTTCCAATTATGTCATTACTGTTTGTATGACAATTAAAAATTCATTAATGGTAAATTGGTAATTTTTGGGGCTTAAATAATAATTTTCTTTTGGCCTAAAAATGTTGATAATGATAATTCTTAATCAATGCAATTATTATTTATGTTATTAACTTCAATCGGCTAATTTCTAAGTAATCCGATTAACAAGAGAATATACTCAATAATATCCGTGTATCTAGAAATAATTTACCAAGATATTATTCCATATTTACAATGAAAAATCGTAGGCATAATTATAGGCCACAATTTACCAAGATATTATTTCCAAAAAATAATATTTTGAGCTATGATTATTTTTATTACAAATATATGTAATAAATTTTCACAATTTTGAACAAAGAAAAATCGTAGGCCATAATTTAGAAACTAATTTTACTTATATATATATATATATGTATAAAATATATGTATACACTTAAACAAAAAAAAATATGGCAAATATATGTGGGAAATATAAAGATACATAATCTCTCATATTCTATATATCAAATTTACATAGAAATAATCAATGATTTATATATTCATGCATTTTATATAAATAAAGCACAAAAACATACACACATCTTTAAAACTTGATCAAATAATAATTTATTTATTCAAAATAAATGAATTAAAAAAATTCTAAAAAAACAACAAAAAATATACCCGCGCTTTTAAGCGCGGAATCTATTATTAATTAAAATCTTAAACTCTACATTCTAAACTTTACTCACCCCTCAACTCGAAACCATAAGTCTTAAATTAATTAACCTTAGGGTTATAAATGTCTTTTTCTCCTTAAAAAATAAGGGTGATTAAGATAAACATGAATAGTGGTAGTAGCATTGTGGTATTTTTGACAATATTTCTTCAAAATATATGTTAATTATAAATAAAACATGCACTAAGCACAAATCCGATCTATTTGGATATATTTACTCTTAGTATTCAACAATATCTTCATAGTTGGTGAGCAAATCATGCATATTTTAGTCTCTTTAACTAAATATGAGTCTTAGACCATGATTATAGGGGTTTCTTAGGTGGTTCTTATTGCGTGAGTCCCATGAACAGTATAAGAGTCGGTTACAAAAATTATGAATTAAGAACCGATTTTTATGGGTTTTTTGCACTATTCACGGATCCCACTAACACATGACGACCTGCAATTGGTTCGCTTTAAATATATTTTTTTAGAAAAGAAAAAAAAATTAAGAAACCCAAGAGGGTTTTTAGGGATAATCATGCACTTAGAGCATCCCCATTGACAAACCCCTCCAATCTCGATTCCCAATGCATATTTTTTTATTAATTTAATTTTTTTCGTTTGATTTTTTTAAAAAAAATTAATAGCTGAACCAATCGCGGACCGCCACGTGTTTTTGAAGTCTCAAAAAGTCTCTTGTATTAGTATAGATTAGAAACTTCCACGAAGTAAACTCCTTCGAGAGAACATCTTTTTTTTCTAAATTGTTTTATAAAATATTTTTGCGTTCAGATGTTTATAGTGGGTAACCTCCTACTCCTTGGAGGTATTTGTATTAAAAACGCTTATTTTGATTTATAAGTTTACCCACTATAGCAATCAAAAAAAAAGAATTACCCACTACAGAAACTTTTTTTTGTAAGATAAGTATAATGTTTAGAAATATTGTAGCGATATAAAATATACCATCTTTGTTTTTGATTCAGAATGAAAAATTATAAACTGGTTTAATAAATCATCTTCCCTTACAGGCTACAGCGACCCTCTCAAAGTCTTAATTTTGGAAAAGTAATGCAACAACTCCAGCCAATCCTTAAAAGTAATGCAACAACTCCAGCCAAATCCTTACTTTTATGACAAATGACAGCTTTGCGAAATCTAAATCATGATCACCAAAGATATAATAAAGTTTATAGATTATTTCATTTTAAAAACTGCACCACATGACTAGCGTGGTATTCGTTTGTTTGGGCTGATAATAACGTCTATACCGTGAGTAGTGTTTCATATGTCTGGAAAATTGTCCCTTGTGCTTCAGCACACAATAGACAAGGACATTCTTAACCACTCTTAAGTAAAGACAAAAACTTATGATTATCGAACCATAACTGTATTATATATGTATTCTATCAATTATCATGTAGTAATAATCTGGTAGTCACAAAATGACAATAAAGTGAGCAAACATTTTATATGTGTTTCTCCTGTATTCTATCAATTATCATGTTAGTATAATCTGTTAGTCACAAAATGACAATAAAGTGAGCAAACATTTTATTTGTGTTTCTCCTGTAAGCCAGCTGACTCAAACAAAGTTTAATTGATCCATTATTGCTTTTAAAAAATGTATACAGACAACATTTGATGTATTCTACCAACTCTTTTGATTTATCAATCTGGAAAACAAGTTATATTAAAAAAAGAAAAAGGAAGAAGAAAACACGTTTTATTCCCAAACTGATGCAAACAAACGGTTCCTTTTGGTAGTAAATTCACATTTTATCAGAAAACACGTTTATTCCAATTAAAAATAATCATTGACCCCTTCAGTTCAATGTATGAGTATCCATATTTGAGATTGCACTAGGCATTAGTCGAACGGTTTAAGTTGGATCTAGAAAAGTTAACAAAAAAAATTGAAGACTAATAGAGAAATACTCGAGATTTTAAGTTGGTGTAGCAGCGAAAGGTGGAGACCTGAGTCCTAAGACCATCTCCATCCATAAGAACCTCTATGGGGTTCTTAATTTTTTTTTTTTTTTTTACTTTTTTCTGATTTTAAAAAAAAAATTAAAAAAAAAAATAAACCAATCGTGGACTGCCACGTGGCAGTGGGGTCCACGAAACAGTGCAAGAGACGGTTCTAAACTAAGGGTTTTAGAGACGGGTTCTTAAAAAAGTGGTGGGACCCATCACCTTTTGGGTTAGAACCCCTTAAGAACCCCTTGATGGACATGCTCTAACTCCCCATTTCTAATTTTTGCTTATTTTATTGGGTTTATTAAATTAGGGTATATATGGAATTTCTTTATCTTCCTCCTACCAAAACTTTAACCCTAAACAAAGCCATCTCTGTATATATCGTCTTTTTCACCATTTCTTTACCACTTTTAATAACTATTACCATACTAAATCTAGTACGAATTCAACGTAAAACGATTTGAACATTATGTGACGGAATTTTAAACTTTTGGGCTTAATTGCATAAAACACGCTAAATTTATTGCCCCACATTTAATAATTAAACGTACAATTCAGACAAAACTCGCTACACCGCATTTTACTATCGATCTGATCGTTTTCGCCATGCGCTCCAATCAACGCAGCCGAAAACGCGGTCGCATTGTCACTCACTAATGAACCAAACTGATTAGTATACAATATCCATAAAAGAAAAATATTAGAAGAATATAAACCCTAGACTAGAATAGGAACACAGATAAATGAAGAAAACATACACAAAAATTTCAACTGAGTGTTTTAAATGGTGGCCGGCATTACAAAAGCCAAAATTGTTTCAGTGACATATCTAAATCAGACTGACATATTTTTCCTTTTCTTATAGTTTGAGACTTGTTACATATTTTTCCCCTTTTCTATTTTTCACCGGCCCGTCTCCCGGGGATTTCTAGTTGTCCACGTGATATATATATTAGACTTACTAGCTGCTCCAAATAATTATCTATTTTTTTTATAATGTATTCTACTTATGAGTTGAATTGCCCACTACATAGTTTCTATTTAAGAGACTAATGTGCTGTATAATTCATGAGCGTGTGAAAGATTCCTCTTGCATTATTTTCTTATTCTTCGGGCATTTCTCTTTTGGTGTGAAGTTGGAAAGTGATTTAAATTTGTCAAACATGAATAATTCTCATGATTGAGGTTACTTGAGCTTTTTCTTCATTCTTCTATTGTTTGATTGTTCGATCTCTGTGATAATCTTCATTACAAATCATAAAGATGAACCAAAACGGCGATCTTAAATCGTTCTCTACCAATATGTCTCCACCATCCAAAGCCATTGTCTACGAACGCCACGGCTCTGCCGATTCTGTCACCAGGTTCGTATATTGCACGTCTCTTTGTTTGTTGGTCGGTTCCAGTGTATAGTAGAGCTTGGTTTGGACGCTTTAATCATCCGTGATCCCTTTTCTCTTAGCCGTTTAAATTTGCATTCTATATTAAATATTATACCATTTTGCATCTTTTAACGTTTTAGGAACGTAGTTTTACTATGTCTAATATAAAAAAAATTCACAAATTTTTTACGCGTTTGCATTTTTGAATGTTAGTGTTACTACTGAAAATAATTAATTAATCATTTTAAAAAAAAAATACTATTATTAACTCATTAAAATGTAGTAAAACATTATATATATCTTTAGACATAAACATTGTCCCAAAACATTTATCTTTCCGGAAAAGTAGGTATCTATTTTTTCATTATTCATTTCATTTGGCCACCAAACTGTTCTCTAAGCTAATTATGAAATTACAAATAATGTACTTATGAAAATAAACTTCTGCACACGTTATGATTAAATGACTGAAATAAATTAACTCTTAAGCGTACATGCATAAAACATTCAGACTCTTAGTATTATCAGCATTTCTCTTTCTCTGGAAATGACAGAGTAGTGGAGCTCCCACCGGTGGAAGTGAGAGAAAACGATGTCTGCGTTAGGATGATCGCCGCGCCCATCAATCCGTCTGATATCAATCAAATTGAAGGTTTGTTTTAATTGTGTTTGTATCATCAGTCGTAAACTTGGAAATAACAACTGTTCAGTAAATGAAACCCTAACTTAATTGTGTGTTAGACACTTTCCATTGACGTTTATATTTACATTTCTTTTGCATCTTAGACAAATGATATGTTTGCAAGGGTTAGCATTTGCATTCAGCATAAAAATTATATAAAAAAAAATTCACATCCCCTAGATATTATTTGAGAAATGATTTTTAAATTTTGCTTATGACTTAACACACTAACAATTATGACACGGCTTACAACTAATTATGATATGAAGAATTATATTTAATATACATTTATATTTTGGTAAGATTTTGAAAATATAGAGATAACTCTCACATCACCGTTAAGTAAGTATATTTAAATGTAATAATAAATAATATAATAATGAAAATATTTTACAAATTTAAAAAAATTATTTAATTCTATTTTTTTAGTTATACAATTTTGTACAATTTTTTTCAAGATTTTATGCAATTTAAAAAAAATATTATAATCTTTTAATCTTAATACCCTTAGCTTCCTTGGGATGTATACAATTTTTTTAAAATACCATTTATATTTACTTTTTGATAATATAAAATTCCTATATCAATTTTTCTCTTAATTTTATTGAAGTTGATTAAATACATTTAAACAAAAATAAAGAAATAAAAGTCTGTCTAAGACTATAATTTCAAAAATATACATATCTAAATTTTAGTCTTAGATAGACATTTATCCATTTATTTTGGTTCAAATATCTAAAATTAAATACAAAAAGCTTAAATACAAGTTTAAAATAAACATTTTATCTTACTTTTATGTTAATTAAAGAGAAATTCCCTAGGATCACTCAATTTTTTTTTTTTATAATAAACATGTCACACAAAATTTAAAGCGACCGAAATGTTACATATAAGAGGTAAATATACACTTAAACCCCAAGATTTAACTAATCTAGATTTAAGATTTAGATTTGAGGGATGAGATTTTGGGCATCTGGTTAGGATTTAAAAAAAAAACTTCAAATTTAAAATAAAATTTTAAAATTAGTTTCAAAAAGAATTTTTGGATTTCAAAATAAGATTTGAAAGAAATTGAAAAAAGTTTGTAAATATATGGAAAATTCGAATTAAAAACATATTATTCAAAAAATTATATAAAAAAAGATTTTTTGTTTTTATTTTTACTATTTAGTAAATGTTTATTTATATTTATATATCTATAAAGCAATGGTAGAATGATCTTTTACTTCTCTAATGAAATTTCTTTTAGTCATTTTACTCATTGTTTGGTCTTTTGGTGAAAATAACATATTTTAGTGTCTTCTGAGAAATTGTCTTTAATTAAATCAAAATTTATATTAAAATAATAATAAATTTTAAAATATTATCAGAATTTATTTTTGAATGTGAATTAAATTCAAACTTTTTATGTGCTGAAAACACCTAGTGTAAAGTGAAACAACTCGCACAATAAACGCGTTTTAAACAATACAAATATAATTAATGTCGATTAGATATTAATATCAAACTTTTAGGTGTTTTTTTATAAATATGTGAATCATCATTAAAAATGAACCGAATTTGTACAAAATACAAAGAGTTAGGCGGATAAGCTGATTGATGCCAAAAAAACAACAACAAAGGGCTTATATGGAAACCAACACACTACTAAGATTTTTGAGCCAAGCTTATATTAGCTTCTGGAACTTAGGTGTTTTTTTTTTTAACTTTAACTTTTAGGTGTTTACCCTATAAGATCATCAATACCAGCGATTGGTGGTCTCGAAGGTGTTGGACAAGTGTATACAGTTGGGTCAAGGGTCAAGTCTGTTTCTCCTGGTGATTGGGTTATTCCATCTCCACCTTCGTCGGGTAAAATCTTAATTTCGATCCCTTTATATATATGTGAAGAACTTTTGGATAAGTAAAACAAAAACAGAGGAATATATAACTTTATGAGAATATATTCTGAGGTTAGGGACTTGGCAAACGTATGTTGTGAAAGAGGAAAGTGCGTGGCATAGAATTGACAAAAGGTGTCCAATAGAGTATGCAGCTACAATTACTATTAATCCATTGAGCGCTTTACGGATGCTTGGGGACTTTGTCGACTTAAAACCTGGTTCGACTTTCATTACTCATCTTTCCAATCTAAGGATAACATTTACAAGAAAATCTATAAAACCCCGAAAGAAAAAAAAAATCATAGTCTTTATTCATGACATAAGAACACTAACAAAACATAAATGATTAATGAAAGTGATGAAAATTTAAAGTAGTCATACGCTGCATCATCAAGTAAATAATTAATCCATGGAAGCAGGAGATTCTGTGGTACAGAATGGCGCCACGAGTATAGTGGGTCAATGCATCATCCAGTTAGCAATACTCCGTGGGATAAGCAGCATCAACATTATTCGTGACAGGTGTATATATATATATATATATATATATATTGTGATTCAGATTTGGTAACGAACGCATCAGGTCAAGTAAATTGTATTGAGTTACTACTGTCGTTTTAGGGCTGGGTCAGATGAAGCAAATGAGAAGCTGAGAGCTCTAGGTGCAGATAAAGTGTTTTCAGAGAGCCAGCTTAATGCAAAGAACTTCAAAAGTCTTTTGGTATGATTTAGGTCTAGCGATTATATACTATTCGAGTTAATCTTCATCATATTTACACATATATACTAACATATGTATGTGTGGTATAGGGTAATTCTCCTGAACCTACTCTCGGATTCAACTGTGTCGGTGGTAATGCTGCCTCTCTCGTGCTCAAAACGCTGAGGTGCAGTGAACATATTAAGCGAACTTCATCATGTGTTTTAATAAAGTAAAATATTGCGTAAACATAAAAAAAAATATCAGGGAAGGAGGAACGATGGTAACATATGGTGCAATGTCTAAGAAGCCAGTCACTGTGTCAACCACATCTTTCATCTTCAAGGTAAAGGGTAAATCAGTATATTCTAGTCTAGCTGTTTTAGAGCAATTCCATAGCAATGCTCTCACTTAGAACATTCTCAAAATACATATATAGTATGTATATATTAATATTTAATTGTTAGATTCTTAATTTTATGTGAAACTCAATCTAAAGTATATTTATAGAAAACTTTTAAATTGAGTTTCACGATAAAGTTAAAAATCCAGAACTTTCCATTTAAAGAGGTCCAGCAAGGGTTTCTCACTTGAGTTTTTAGCGACTACTCTATATTAAAATAATGAAATTAGAGGAGAGAAGGAGAGATAAGGTCCTCTGCATACAGCCTTCAAGAACCTCTAAAAAAATTGCAGTGACATATTTTGTATTCTCATTGGTTTACATTTCTCAAGAAAAAAAAGAAATTTAGTTACAAAATTATATCATTTTAGAGTATTGTTGTTTTTAAGATAAGAAACATATTTTAGATACCAACTGAGCATCTCCAATGGTGATAACCAAGAAGAGTAGTCTTTAGAAATAGTGTTTTTATGAATTTTTAATTATTATTTTTTTCAAATTAAAAAAAATAGAAAATATCAACAAATCGTGGACCGTCACGTATCGTAGGGTCTGCGAATAGTGCTATAGACTCACTAACAATTGATCCTTATTTAGAGATTTTTAGAACTTGATCCTTAGCTTTTGGTGGGACCTAATGATTATTTAATTATTTGTCTCTAAGGATTCTCTCTTAAGGATCCTCATTGGAGATGCTCTTAGGGCATGGTTAACCCTATTCTCTTAGGGTTGGGTTCTTAGCTTCCATAAGAAATGTTTCTTAGCTTTTAACTAAGAAAATCTAAGAACCGTCTCTTAAATAAAAGACAAAAGAGACGTCTCTTAGCTGAAAAGTGTAAAAAAAAATGTCAAATTTTAAGTTAAGAACCTCGCCTTAAGAGATCGGGTTAATGATGATCTTACGATGCTCTTATGTTCAGAGATAAAATATTAAAAATATAAAAAAAAGAAGAAAGAGATAGGGAAATAACAAGATTACAAGAACACTTGGACAGATTTTGTGAACACTTTTTTCCACTTTTTTCTATTTTACTAACACAACTTTTTCCATTTAAAATTTTAATTACAAAAGTAAATTAGATTAATATTACAATAGTAAAAGCTTCTCTTTAAATCTTATACAGTTAAGGATGCTCTTAGATCTCTTATCACATTCCGTTTTGTTAGTATACAAGCTTCTATTTTTCTTATTAATTTGGACCAAAATCCATTTTCTATCTCTTCTTTTAATTTTGGTCCGCATTAGAAATTTTAGGAGTTTTAATCTCTTCTTTCATAAAAAGAGGTATTTTCTTGTGTGAAAACATACCAAATCTCTGTAGGATTGTGGACCTAGCCACCTCATTCTCTTTCTTCTTCTAGATCTTATTGTTGTTCTTCTTTCCTTCTTCTTTCTCTTCTTCTCCTCTTCTAGATATGTCGCCATAAAATGGGGTAGGGTTTGATTTGTATAGTCAACGCCTCGGAGTGTTCTCGTGCTGGTGGAGGCAAAGCAAACCAAACATTGAGATCCATTACTAGAAAATCTCTCTCGTTGTCTACATATGTTTTGTCGTCCTTCTAAATATGTTTAGATTATCTTCGTTACTTGTTGTTTGATTTTGCTTTACTGGATGTTATAGGTAAAGTTTTTGTTATGTTGTGTGGTGTGGTGAATGTTGGTGATGATTTTGGAGCCCTTAGAGATTTCCTCCCTGAGCTTTTGTCAAAATGCCCACCCTCATTTTTCCCTTTTTCCTTGCATGTTCGGTTCATATTAGTGAGTTTTTTTTTTAAAGCCTTCTAAGAGCCTACTTGTTGAAATGCATATTGTTTCGACTCTTATGGCTAGAAACAAGTGACATCAGACCATTTTAGTTATACTGGGTCCGGTTTCACATTTCTAGTTGTAATCGACAATCTTCGGCCGTTGTGCTGACATGCCTCTCAAACCAACATAGATGGGAGTTCATAAGAAGCTAATAAAATATAAAACATAAACATAGAAATAGCTCAGTAGACTTTATTGTGCAAGAAAGAGAAAAGATGAGATGTGTTCAAGACACCTAGAGATAATCGTTTCCTTAGACTGACTTAATAGAAGGAAAAGGAAGCTGCTTGTAGCAGCCAAATTTACATTCAACGAAAGCATTTTAAGGAGATATATGTTGGTCTAGAAACCCTAGTTACATAGTTTTTTTCCCCTAGTTACATAGACTAGTAAAACTTCTTGATTGATCATGAATTAGGCTTGTTTGTAGGCTTTAATATGCTTTCCAATTAATTAAACGTCTTGTGCTCAAGATTTCTAGCATGTGTGATCGTTCTACAGGATATTACATTGAGAGGATTTTGGCTTCATAAGTGGATGACTTTGGAGAAAGTAAAAGAATCCAGAAAGATGGTCGACTATCTCATTGGGCTTGCACGGGACGGAAAGCTAAAATACGAGTGAGTCTTCTCAATAAAAATTAAACCGAGAAAGGCATGAACTGTTTGTTTGCATTATAATATTTTTATTTAGTTTATATCACCTTATGCATTTCAAGCAAAAAATATTTTTTGACTGTAAACGTAAACACCAAATGCAAATGAAGGAAGAAACCTTCGGTTTGGAGTTTGGAGTTTTACGTTTATACTTACCCAAAAGTTATGAAAAAGCTGAAAAATGTTTCAGTATTTCAGATTTGATTTATAAAAAAGTTTCATTTTCACATGTAAACGCAACCTCAACAAAAAGATTTCTGCTTCAAATAATGAGGTCCCTTTCTTCGTGAAGAGTTAACGCCAAAGTATATTTTCTTATAACAGGACGGAACTGGTTCCTTTCGAAGATTTTGCTGCTGCACTCGATAAAGCTCTCGGGAAGCGAGGTAGCCATCCTAAACAAGTCCTCATGTTCTGATCCCTATGTTTGTTAATAATACCGAATAAACCTGATGCAAGCCATCATCATTATGTCTGGTCATGGAATATTAAAATATATTAAGATCGGTTTCTAAAATATTATAAAAAAATTGTTGGAAGCAATTTCGTATATAAAGAGCTTTAGTTTGGTAAAAGTATATTTGCTTTTTAGATGGTTTATTGGTAAACTTTTGGGGTTGGTGTGTATTCACATCAGTCATGGATTCGATTTTTCCTGGGAACTATAATTACTTGGCCAATTTGGGATTGGACTTCGGTCCAGATGGTTTACATAGTAGATCGTAACAGATGATCGATCCACCCTCTGGTATTAGTCGGAATGTATTTCAAACTCAGCTCACGCAGTGGTACATTTTCAGGTTAGTCAATTTTGTAGTACTAAATGCATTCTTTCCAGAGCCGACCGGATCAGCAGAATAGAACTTATCAAAAAAAGAACAAGTTTTACAAGATCTCTTTGGATGTTTGAAGCAGGATGAATCTCAGTAATGGGTGTCACAAAATAATGAAACTTTCTTATCAATTGGAGTCAGAAAAGTAAGAAACTTTCTTATCAACGGAGAAAGATACTTAAACCGATAGAATATTTGTCCAAAATAATATCAATTTTAATATGAGACTGTATATCTTCGGTAAAGAGTAAGCAAACCAAAAACAAAAGACGTACACATGAGCGTAATTAAGCATAATACCCGCGTACGAGTTGACAATAGTATCTTTAAATTTTATTTGATTCGTTATCTATTTCGATTTGAATAAAAAAAATTAAATATCTGTAAATTTTTATTTAATTTGTTATCCATTTCAATTTGAATAAACAAAATTCAAATATATGTAATTCTACAAAACAAATACTAATAGAGTTTATCACTTTCATTTTAAGTCTTGGTTTTGCATTCTATTTTAAGTTCTTGTTTGAAAACAATTGTTCTTATTCTTAAGTGTTCTTGAAGTTTATGTTATAAAGTCTTGTTTCCTTTAGCTATTCTCTTCATCTACATTCTGTTTCTTATTTTCATATATTATATCATCTTGATTATGCTTCTATCCATCATGGGATTAAAGTGTAAACAAGATGATTAGTGAGTAGTCATCCTTAGGATCAATGGGTTAGGTAGATTAATGGGTGGTTAGAAAAGAGTTAAGATGTTCTAATGATAAAATGCTTAAATTTCTATGCTTACTAAGTATTCTTAATGCTAGATTGATTTTGGCCATTTTAATACTAGATTCTAAGTATTTTGTAGGACATCGAAAGTGTTTGCATAATGCTTGAAATAACTTAGTATTGCTCTAGTGAACAAAACGAACGGAAGTTGATGTTTAGGTTGCTAGATGGCTAGTAGACTAAGTCTTAATGTATGTTTGAGTGAACAAAACGAACGGAAGTTGATGTTTAGTTCATAATTGCATAAGGGTTTCTACCATCGAAAGTGGATTAACCTATATTGAATGAGTTCTAGGCCTATAGAAAGATATGTTTATTTTGAAGTTAGACACCTTGATTTAAAACTACCACCCTGAAATCGATTACCTAAATACCCATTGGTTCTTCTTTGTCATATTTGTATTAAAACTTGATTATTTCACATTGTTCTTGCCACAACAAACCTTATTGGATTGCATTTAGATTAAGCACAACCTGTACTCTCTCTGTCTCACACTCACTTAGGATTGGATTGACATCCTTTCTATACTACATTGATTTTCTCTAAGGACTAAAACCCTTATCAATCTTCATTTAATCACTCTAGATCATCCTAACCTATGAATCCAAAAGTGGACTATTCACTAATCATCTTGTTTACACTTAATCCCATGATGGATAGAAGCATAATCAAGATGATATAATATAAGAAACAAGAAACATAATGTAGATGAAGAGAATAGCTAAAGAAAACAAGACTCTATAACATAAACTTCAAGAACACTTAAGAATACTAAGAACAATTGTAAGAACTCAAAAATACAATACAAAGAAGAATGCAAGCCAATGTGTGTTTTGTGAGACTGCTCTCATCATCCTTTTATAGGAGAAAATACAATTATTCTCCCCATGTTACAAGATTCAGATCTAGATCTAGAATAAAACATATTCATGAAAGTTATATCCACTTTCTCCATGTTCTCCACTTTTCTCCATGTTGCACACATCTTTCTCCATGTTCTCTATACCTTTTGGCTCTTCACACAGCTTGGGTACACATGCCTCTTCAGAAAAGGTAGAGAAAGTTAGGCCAAAAGCTCACCAAGCTCATGGTAGACAACCCATTCAACATGTTGCAAGTTTAAAAGTAATAAAGCACACTCTTAAAGTTCTTTCCACTTTCTCCATGTTGCAAACACCTTTAGAATACCAAAAATAAGAATAATAATGAATAATAATGAGTTTTATAGATTTTAAGTGAATAAAAATGTGTCTAAAGGCTTAAAAGTTCGAAGGTTGTTGTTGAGGATACTAGATGGCCGCAAGGAATATCATACTGATATGTGTGTAGTATTTTGATCATAAATCCCTCAATATAGCTCCAAATGACTTGAAACCACCTCCATTGTAAAGCTAACTCAATTTACCATGACTTGCCAAAGATAATTCTCAAAAGATATCTTTAACACCTTCATACATACTCGTCTTTCACACATTCGGTTCAAGACTACTTGAATGCTCTTTTTTGCTATAACCACCTCCAAAACTCAAAACAACTCATCCAACACCTAAAAGATGCAAATGTACGTGCAATAGACTCTAAATGCACTAAATGTAAAATTAATGCATGAATATATATGAAATAACAAAGCTAAAACTATGAAAAATCACAACACATCAACTCCCCCACACTAATCCTTTACTTGTCCTCAGTAAACTTTCAAGAACATGGGAAGTGATGTTTCAACACACAAATACAACTTCACAACCTTAAGAAACTCTTCAATGCCATCATTGTTTTATCCTTACAAAATCATACCAAATAGCAAGAGCAAGATGTCTTATTAAGCTCTAACTTCTCTAGGCCTATATAAACTCTTTGATCTCTAAACTCATTATTATGAATCCTCAAATCAACTAACTCACATTCAATTTGCAATATCATAAGTGAATTCTCACAAAAGGTCAATTGGTCCAAATCATTTGGTTTGGTGTAATGTGAAGAATAAGAAGGGTTCAAATATATTTTGCTTTGGTGACTTACACTCAAGAATAGGAGTTTGATCATTATGCAAAATTTATCTAAGAAAAGGAGCAATTCATGCATACATAAATCAGTTCTCATCATTCTACCCTTTTCCTAGACTTTTTTTTTAAGTTCTACCCTTTCTCTTCTTTATCTCAAAATCCAAATATACACCCATTTTCACCTCTCACCCAATGAACATTTTTTTTGTCTTAACAACTGTATCTTAGCTCAAGATTTCCTAATTTTTTTTTTATTATTTTATTATTATTACTAGGATGTGGACCCCCGCGAATCGCGGGGGAAGTTAATATTTTTATATTAAATGTTTTAATAAAATCATATGATAATTTTAAAAAATACATACAACTGATATAGTTAAAATAAAAACATTAAAATGAAAATGAAATTAGTAGAACTTTATTAAAATAAAAAAAAATTGAAAAACACTAATGCCAAAGTGATGCAATCTTTCAAAAGTATTAAATTTTCAGTATTATTTTCAAAAATATTATATATTAAATATTTAAAAAAATGAGAATATATAAATATTTTAAAGAAAATATATAGCTGATATAGTTAAAAATAAAAGCATTGAAGATGAAAATAAGATTATTAGAATTTTCTTATAAAAAAATATTTTAAAAACACTTTTGCTAAAGTGATGTAATCCTCAGAATTATTAGGTTAACTAATCAATATTAAATTATCAATATTATTTTTAAAGTGATTATATACTAAATGTTAAACAAAAAGGTTAATATATTTGTTAACCTATACAATTTTTCTATCATGAAATGGTTCGGTGAACACGTACAATGGTTAATTTTCTTATAAGATACAACTTTTTAGTGAATGAAATTTTTTTCTGATTAATTGATCGAATATTTTAAAAAAAAAATATTATAAAGGGTTTAATAGTTAAGCTTCTTGAAATATACAAGTTTTGGTTATGAAAATTATTCAATGAAAAAGTATAATGGTTAAGTTTGAGAAAATATGCATGTCTTTAAATAATGAACGCGTTTCTTGCTTAAGTAAAATTATGGTGTTATACTCGAGTTCCTAAATGATTCAAACCGTTAGATTAGAGATTAGGTACAAATTTAACCGTTGGATGTTAATTTTTTTCCTATAATAAACTGACAACTTCAGCGGTTAAAGAAAAGATACACTTTGAGATTATAGAGAATGACACATCCTTTGCTAAAACAGTTTAATGATATCAGTTACAATGAAAAAATCTTGTTTATTAAATTATAAAACTGTGAGGAACTGAAATTTTATATTGAATTTTTATCCAACAAAATGATGATGTTGGTAAAACACAAAAGAAATGCTTGATATTAGATTGTTGGTTAGTTGGGTTCTAACCTAAAGATGTGTGAATTATAAACGTGGATAATGATTAAATCGTACACGATGTCATTTTTCTCAAAGAGTATTTCAACTTTATTCCAACTCTTTGATTTTACAAAATCTCTCTTTTGATAACACAATCAAAATCTACTCTTCTTCGAGGCTAAAATACAAAAGAAACAAAATGAGCTTTAGTGTTTATATTTATTTCTTCAAAGATCTTGGATGATCTTTGAACAACGAATCTCTCTCTCGCTCTCTGACTAACTATTGGTTTCTATTTTTTATCCATTTGCTCTCGTTGAATACTAGCTTTGATCTTGGATGATCTCTCGTTGAATACTAGCTTTGATCTTGGATGATCTCTCGTTGAATACTAGCTTTGATCTTTTAACTATCATGTCATAAGTCTTCAAATATATAGTCATGTACCGTCAATATAAAGTTGATGAGTATGGTAATGTTTGTTGATATTTTGTTTTTCTTGTACCTATTTAATTTTCATAGGCTTCAATGATATCATCCGAATTTTATAATTCACCATATCACTTCGATATGAAGAACTGAATTTTTGAACTATATGATCAAATAACATTTGAGATATGCGCTTGCGCGAAATGAATATTAATTATGTATACAAGTTATTTATACATATTATTATTTATTTTGTGTTCATTTATGTATTATACAATATTAAATATGTTGAATAACTGAGAAGTGGATAAATATTAAATGTATAATTAAATTGGAGCAAGCACATAAATAAAAAAGAATTTCTCTTTTTTATTTACAATAATTTTTGTTGGTAAAAACTCAAAATAATCATTTAATTATTTTATATGGTATATAATTAAAATTAAATGATACTGACATCGATATATAGTATGTTCTTATATGGATATTTATTAATTAAGGCTTCATAATCATATGATTTTATTAACATTTTTATATTTTTTATAATAAAAATATTATTTTTACTAATATGAATATTATTAATTGAGGCTTTCTACTCAATGTAAATTTTAAAATTAACATGCTTATGTATTTTATATATGCTATATATTTTAAATTTAAATGATATTAAAATTAAAGATCATTGTGGGATCAAGTTTCGAAGGTTTCAAGATCATCCCTACGTGCAGTGGGTTTTCGTGTTGGGTCAATGGCCGCAAATTTGAAATCCAAATTTCTTCAAAACTTCCGCCACAAAGCTCCATTCCAATCTGTCATACGCTTTGCTCATGTTTGTCTTGGCCGCCTTTACGCAACGTTTCACGACTCTGGATCACTTCAGAAAGTGTAGCGTTTTATGAGTTATCATTATGTTGTCTGATAGAGCCCATCCAAGTACAAACACTGATTGGTTGTTCGAGATAACTGAGTCAAGAACCGGCTGAATCCTTCTCGTGATGATTTTTAGATGATTTTAAAGTAAAAGTTGCATAACGCAATCTAGCGATAGTCAGAGACCACCTTCGGAGCTGGTACATCTGGGATCAATCGCAAGTGAGTATGGTTTATGTTCCATGGAAGCTGACCCAAGGTGAAAAACCCTGATTCCCACCACTATAGCTGGGCCAACTATTCTCTAGTTTGTACGAAAGAATCCAATAGAGAAGACATCCGGATCCGGGGCTTTATCCGGATGAATCGAGAAGAGCTCTTTCTCTGTCGGTATCTAGCTCATGTTGTCATTTGCCTCCAGCAAGATCTTCGTTATAAGGTCTTCCTCAACGATCTCTGTAGCATGTTGGTTATTGGAAGTGAAGAGGATGTGAAATAGTCAGATGGCACCTCTGCAATACTTTTAACTCTATTTTGTTTACAGCTTTTGGTGTAAACAATTTAAGTCTATTTTGTTAATAATTGATCTTAGTAAGATCATTTGTAATGTTATTAACTTGTTATCAAAATCAATATCGTTTTATTTTTTTTTGTTATGAATGCTTTAAATTTTATAATTTATTTTTTTATTATGACATTGAATTATATTTTAGACAGAATAAATATTGGCATTTGGATTTTTTTTTTGTTTGTGAAAAACCAACCATGGTTTTACCATTATTATTCTGTGGTTACTAGCCACTAATAGCCATTTATATAAAAAGTAGTGGCTAGATTTGCCACTATATTAGTCACTAAGCCATGAAATAATTAATGGCTAAACAGTGGCTAAACTAGCCACGGAATTCCAGTGGCAAAACAGTGACTACCTAACCACGGAATAGCCACATATATTTTAGCTACAATGCTATAGCCACTGTTACTTTTCTCACAAAACCGTAGTAATTTTTGGTTTAGCCATGGAAATCGTCTATATAACCACTAAGAGCATCTTTATCCTAGCACCCCACTTGGGGTGTTTATTTTTTTTGTTTTTTTTTGATTTTTTTTTAAAAAAAAATTAAAAAACAACCAATCGCGAGTCGCCACGTGTCAGTGGAACCCGTAAATAGTACAAGATCTGATGCTTAGGGGGTGCTTATTTAGGCAATTTAGGAGCTGGTGCTTAGAGAGTGCTTAGATTTTTGGTGGGCCTCACCCGCTAAGCACCCCTCTAATGAGTAGTGGTTATAAATTCAGAAGTCACAAAATCACCCCCATGTTATCCTGTGGTTTACTCGATGTTTACGTCCATGCAATCCTTCAGGCAATTCCTATCCAAGCCATTTAATCTCGGGATGCGACTAAACCCAAATGCTCAGTTTGGTTGTACTTGTATCGACCGTGTGGCTGTGTACTTGTTGATGTCGAGGTTTTAGTCATCAGTGGGATGTGTTTTTGCTCTCGTTAAAATTGTCATGAAATATTTTACGTTCAAGAACAATTTTTTTGTTCACACAACATGAATACTTTATTATAAAGTTTAAAAGTACAAACGATAGAAGAAAGCATTGCGACTTGCACATGATTGTTCATGCACTTATTACGTACAAATAACATATTCAATCATTATTCATCACAAGCATATATGTGAATGCATAATAATTAAGTCTCACCATTGACCAAGTTTGTCATATATCTTTAGCCATCTCTTTTTTCAAATTAACCATTGCCTCTCTTGGCAATGTCATGACAACTTTAGCCCCACCTTCCATTGATGGATCTAAATTCGAAGGTTTCATGATAATCCCAACGTTACGCTCGTGCTCCTGAGGCGTCAGTGGCCATATATTCACTGGTTCGTTCCAACCAAAGTCCATGGACTCGAACAATCCGGTGTTTCTCAAATCCGTCAATAATAAAAAACCATGAGACACCCCTTCGTATTTTGCATTCTCTTTCATCAATCTTTCTGAATTCCTTATCTCCTCCTCGACATACCTCTTGTCAAGCGCTGATGTTTTGGCTCTCTTCACGAGCTTCACAATGTCAGAGAAGGATGATTCCTCTAGCTCTCTTGCAGTTATCTCCACGTAAACGTCTATGTATGCGTTACCATAGTATCCCTCGGGGAGTGGCGGATCCAGAACATGTCGGATTCCAACAGTTATGATAAGACCAGTGATGCGTCTGAGTTTAGCTTCAAGGCCCGAGATGTTGCTTTCCATATGTAAGCACAAAGAACTTCGAAAGTAGTGAAACGCTCCTTAACTACCACCGTGTCTTTAAGCCTGCTTATATTTTCAGCCATAATGTATATTGTCTCTGTAACCTGGGGGTCATACATATAGAATATAAAACCAATGGTTCCTCTCGAATTACACAAAATTAAAGAAAAGTTTCGAATGCGTCATTTTTTCATTTGTGGGAATTGACATTTTAACATCTTATAAAACGTGGTTTGTTATTTAATACAATTGTTGTCCATTTAATAAAAAAATAGATATCATCATAAAATCAAAGTAATCTAAAACGTCCAAAGTCTTGAAAAGTTTCCATAGGTCTTCAGAGCATCTTTATCCCAAAACCCTAATGAGTTTCTTAAATTTTTTTTTTCGCTTTTTGTCTTAAAAAAAAATTAAAAAGTACACCAATCGCGGACCGCCACGTGTCAGTGGGGCCGCGAACAGTGCAAGAAACCCCAATATACGTTTCTTATTTGGGGCACATAGGAGACGGATTTTTTTTAAAAGTGCCCCCCCTCTTATAAGAAACCCTCTTTTATGAGGGATAAAGATGCCCTAAGTCTAACAACAACAATCATCTTGAAAATATTATTCCAATTAAAATTAAACTAAAATTTAATATTTAAAATAAATAGTATTTGGACAATTCTTTTAAATAGTTGTTTTTAAAAACTTTTGTTACCAAAATAACTCTTAAGAATGACGGAATAGCTTTTTTTTTTTAATATTTATTTTTAAAAATTTTAAATTTTAAATCCACCCAAAACTTCAACTTTCAACTCTAAACCCTAAGTTTAGATTAATTAACCCTAATGGTATAAGTGTATATTTACACATTTAATAAAACCCAATTTAGTCATTTGTCTCTTTATAAACTATTTTTGTGATATTTTTTATGGCTATTCCTTATAAATTATTTGCAAAGTGATTTTGACACATGTCTTTTCTACCTTTAATTTTACTAAATAAAATGTAACATGACACACTAGAAAGATGATATGACATATAGTTAAATGTGACATGGATGATTATAATTAATGTTGATTTATATTTTTGTTAAATTTTTAGAATATGATAGTAAATATACATCATCATTAAAGTAAATCTATTCAAATATGACATTAAATAATATAATAATATTTTAAAATTTCAAAATGTTATTTATTTTTATAAGTATATAATTTTACTAAATTAGTTTCTTTTATATATCTACAAATTTTTTATAAGTAAAATATTATTTTTAATATAATTAGTTTCTTTTATATATCTACAAATTTTAGAACTACTGTTTAGTTTTATTTTTTGATAACTATGCAACTTTTACATCAATTTTAGTTAATTTTTTAAAAATTGATTTAATATATTTATTCAAAAGAAATAGATAAAAATTTGTCTAAGATTATAATTTAAAAATACATACATATCTCTTTTTAAATAAAATTTAAAATAAACAAAATTGTTTAATTTTAATTTTATATTCAACTAAATAAAATATATTTTAAAATAAATAATAAAATTTATAATAATAGAAAAATTGATATAATTAAGATTTAAAAATTCTATGACTGCACATGGTGTAGAAAAACACCTAGTCCTAAGGGCATCATTTTTTTTTTTTTTTTACTTTTTTTAAAGTGAACCAATCGCGAGTCGTCACGTGTCAGTGGGACCCGTGAACAGTATAAGATTGTAGTTGTGTGTGTCTAGTATTTTAGACTTTTTGGTATTTTTAGTCAAGCGTCAATTATCGTTGTAAAGATTGTAGTTGTGTGTGTAATTTATGTTTTCTTTTTCTTAAAAATACCCCGTAAGTACTTTAGGCAAATAATATGATTGACAAGAAAATTCTAACATTTTAGAATTTATCAAACATACCGTATCATTGCTTGGCATATACGGTGTTGTGGCCATTAGACCTTCCTTATCAGCGCCGGGTACTTTAGCCGGCTCATCATCGTCTATTTTCTCGACTAGTCGCTCTCTTTGCCATACCGGCACTACCGACGGCTCGCTCTTTCCACTGGCTAACTCGGTTAGAGCATTGAAGATCGTAGCCACACCATAGCCATCACACAACACGTGTGTCACCGCCATTCCAATGGTGAATCCACCACAAGAAAATTTGGTAACCTTTAAAATCCAGAAGGAAATATATTTTTTTAATTAGATCTAACATTTTGACATCTGACAAAGGTTCTTTGTGGGATCCGACCAAAGTTTTGGCCGGTCTACATTTACAAGAAACTATATATATACAAGGGGAAAAACGATACCTGGAAAGAGAGAGGATGACAACCATTATCACTTTGAAAATCAACGTCGAGCTCATGCACAAGCTGCATGGCAACTTCATCTTCAAAGTTTTCTATATAGTTTAGAGAGCAGAGATCATGATCTGCTGTAGCAACTGCGAAAGGGACTCCTTCTCCAATGCAAACGAGCTGAAACTTTCCATCAATTTTTCGTCTCATTAGCTTGCCTGAAATTGGATAATAATACAGCAGAAGGTCGAACAAAGCCTTCCTAAGTAGAGAGACCGGATCTTTTTGGTTTTTTTGGTTTGCCTCATAAACGTAAATGTATGCGTACATTGGTTCGTTGATAGGTTCATTGTCTAAAGTAGAAAGGGAGAGATCTACACAAGGGGTGTGTTTTGGGGTTTTAATAAACTCAATTGGTTTCTTTTCGAGTGATAGAGGTCTCGGTTTCGCTTCATTTGCCATATTACCAAGTTTTGTATGTATGTATAATTATAAATCATCTTACCTTCTTATATAGTTTTTTTTACCTTCTTATATAGTTGTGTACTTATGAGTCTTTTATTTATAAATACTATTAAAAGGATTTAACTACTGCATATTATTGAAAGACATGTTATCTTTTAATACAATGAAATTTCAAAAGTACGACCTCATGGCTCATTCATTCATATATGTATGTAGTATTACAGGGACTTAAGAGCATCACTAATGCTTGTTTTTTTTTTTTTACTTTTTTTTAAAGTGAACCAATCGTGAGCCGCCACGTGTCAGTGGGACCCGTGAACAGTGTAAGAAACCCATAAAAACCGGTTCTTAATCTATAGTTTTTGTAACCGATCCTTACACTGTTCATGTGTCTCACAGCTTAAGAAACCCACTAAAGAAACTCCAATAATGATGCTCTAAGAGCATGATTAACGCGAAGGTGGGTGGGTTTCTTAAGGGGTGGAAAGGAGGTGGAGCCCACCAAAAACCCAAAAACCAGCTTCTAAGGGCATCATTAATGCAAGAAACCTTTTTTTTTACTTTTTTTAAAGTGAACCAATCGTGAGCCGCCACGTGTCAGTGGAACCCGTGAACAGTATAAGAACCCATAAAAACCGGTTCTTAATCTATAGTTTTTGTAATCGATCCTTACACTGTTCATGGGTCTCAGAGCTTAAGAAACCCACTAGAGAAACCCCAATAATGATGCTCTAAAGTTGCCAAATATGAACAGATTATCAAGGAGTTTTTGCACTTTTTGCGGACCTCACTGACATGTAGCAACCCGCAATTGATGTTTTTTATTTTAATTTTATTTTTTTAATTAAGCTGAAAAAATAAAAAAATAAATAAGAAACGGTTTTACCGTTAATCATGGCCTACTAACTCCGTATCATTGAATAATTGAAAGTGCATGTGAGTTTGAGTAGGTTTGACATAATTGATGTGACTACTTAACAACTCTTTCATTAGAGAGAAAAAATTGATCACCTACCCATAAAAATATTTGATTAAGTAGAGTTAACATAAAGTGTGGCTTTTTCCTGGTACTTTCTTTTAATAAACTTTTAAATTAGCTGTTGTTAATAATAAAAATTAGGCAAACAACTAGATTACTTAAACATTAATTTAGGTAACAAATTTATGTTCATTTTATATATTATATATTGGTATTAGTAACGTATATATATATATATATGTATATTCAAATTGACAATTTTTAAAACGATGGAGGTATTTTACAGCATATGATCAAAGTTTATATTATATTGCATTTTATTTAAATACAGATTGATCTTTATAATTTTCTTACTTGGAATTTTTTTGTATTTTAAAATATCAAGCTTAATTTCGCATCATTTTTATTTTAGTTATATGGTGTACTTATATTTATTACGTTATGGCTTTAATCATTTTAAATGCTATGTATTATAGTCAAACAATAAAAATCTTATAATTAAGAGAAATGCCCTCAGATATTAGTACAACAATGTTTTGTCCAGAAAAATAGCACTCAGATAAAACAAATCCTAAAACACCATTTTTAACGGGTGCAATCAACTAAGAGTTTGAGGCAATTTATATTAAATTGACAAATTCATTGTTATTCAAACATAAATTTTAAAATCTTATTTAAAATATATTATTATCGAACTTGATATTTCATAAAGTATCATAAAATCTATAATTATTGAAAACACTTTAAATTGTGAGCTTTAAAGTTTCAAGTGATTTATAGTGTTTAGATAGAGTTTTTTTTTGTTAATAAAATAAAAGTTCAAATTGCATGTTTTAGGTAAAATTCTAGAATGTCATAATACAAATCTTATTAAACACCCCCAATGCATATATAATCATGGTTTTGAAAACCGGATCGGCCAGTCAAACCGATCTGACCGTGATTCATTGAAGAGGCCGGGTCCGGTTTGGTTTAAAAGCTAGATTTGAAAAAGACTGGTAAAACCGGCTAAACCCAGTAAAACATGTGACCCTTGTCAACTTCTAAACCCGATTCTACAAAAAATCATCAAATAAATTAATGTGTTCAATTTTTATATAACATTTCATAATTGATATTGCTTATATTTAATTAGTTTTCTATTAAATTATTTTCTTAAGAAAATATGTAAAAAAATATCTTTTTAGCTCTCATATACTATTTTATTTTATCATATTTATAAAGTCTGAAACTTTAGTAGTAAGAATAATCAAACACGGTAATCTGAATGGTCAATCATAGTTTTATTAATTTAAATTAACATACTATTCAATTTTTACTATATATAGCTACATTTATTTTTATTATCTTTTAGTTAATAAAACATAATATAGAATATGTATATATATATACATATAAGACTCTTTAAAATAAAAAATCAGTTCAACCGGTTGAACCAATCTAACTAGTCAAACAGTAACTATACCAAGTCGATATTTGGTTCGATTTTCAAAACATTGTATATAATCATTTAAAAAATCATCAAAAATCAAAACACTTCAAAACACTATATTAAATACACCTCGTAAAAGTTTAAAAGACTTTATATAATATCTGGATTTAAGATTTAGTAATTTGGATTTAATATTTAGTGATTACAATTTAAGTTTTATAGTATTTTGGGGAGAGTGGGTGTGATTATAGTTAAGAGTTGAAATAATTTAGTTTTTTTTCTTGTAACATGAGTGAAGTTTTGATTTTTTTTTGAAATACTATCTGTGATAAATTTTTAAAGATGATATTTTGGAGATTTTTCCTTAACTTAATAGTCTTCTAATATTGATAACGAACAATATTTTTGAAATCGGATCGGGTTGAACATGGTTCACAAATTTTATATATACTAATTAATCTTTAATGTATAAACTAAAAGTAATTACGGTAAATATACATGATACATAATAAAAATATAAATACATATCAAATATAAGACATTGAAAGTATTAACTAGTTTGTCATCCGGTTTATGAATTTTTGATATTTTTCATGTTTTTATCAAGTTCAATAACTTTAAAACTCAACCTGGTTATATGACCAGTTCATAGTCGAATCTGGTCCACAATCGGGAAAGTCCGGTTTTAAAATAAAATAAAAATAAAAAGTAAGATGTAATCATCTAGTTATTCAGTATATATATTACTAGGTGCCCGCGAAGTGAAATTTATGTACTAATACTAGCTGAATACTAACTTTGATCTTTTAACTATCATGTCATAAGTCTTCAAATATATAGTCATGTACCGTCAATATAAAGTTGATGAGTATGGTAATGTTTGTTGATATTTTGTTTTCTTATACTTATTTAATTTTCATAGGCTTCAATGATATCATCCGAATTTTATAATTCACCATATCACTTCGATATGAAGAACTGAATTTTTGAACTATATGATCAAATAACATTTGAGATCTGCGCTTGCGCGAAATGAATATTAATTATGTATACAAGTTATTTATACATATTATTATTTATTTTGTGTTCATTTACTTATTATAGAATAATAAATATGTTGAATAACTGAGAAACAGATAAATATGAAATGTATAATTAAATTGGAGCAAGCACATAAATAAAAAAGAATTTCTCTTTTTATTTACAATAATTTTTGTTGGTAAAAACTCAAAATAATCATTTAATTATCTTATATGGTATATAATTAAAATTAAATGATACTGACATCGATATATAGTATGTTCTTATATGGATATTTATTAATTAAGGCTTCATAATCATATGATTTTATTAACATTTTTATATATTTTTATAATAAAAATATTATTTTTACTAATATGAATATTATTAATTGAGGCTTTTTACTCAATATAAATTTTAAAATTAACATGCTTATGTATTTTATATATGTTATATATTTAATTTAAATGATATTAAAATTAAAGATCATTGTGGGATCAAGTTTCGAAGGTTTCAAGATCATCCCTACGTGCAGTGGGCTTTCCTGTTGGGTCAATGGCCGCAGATTCACGGGCTCATTCCAGCCAAAATCCATTGATCCGAACCAACCAATACTCCTCCAGTCCGGCGCTTACCCTTCCATTTCTGCATCCTCCCTCATCAATCTCTCCGTGTTCTTTAGCTCTTCCTCGATATACCCCTTTTCTCGCATGCTGCTTTCTTGGTTTTCTTCACACGCTTCGCGATGTAAGAGATTGATGTTTCATTAAAAATAAAAAACTCTTCTATTTTTATTTATAAATATATAATATAAATAATTATTAAATAAGTAATAAATAATAAAAATATTTTTTTTTACAAATTTAAAACAACGAGAATATAGATAACAAAATTAATCAAAATATTAACATGCTAAGAAAAAATTTATTATGCTTGAATTTAGAGAAGTATATATAATTTAGTATACCTAAATAATATTCACACCGACTAAAAATTATATATTTAAAACTATGTGTACAATTTAAAATAACATAATATTTAATAGTTATTATAATATATTTATTTTTAATATTTATATTCGTGTATAATCAGGTTAGTCGAAATGATAAGAGAAATTTTAAAATATCACTTTCCTTTTACCACTTTTCACTTTTACCTTTATTAAAGAAATATTTTTATAAATACCACATTTTTAAGAGGCAAATTTTTTAAAATTAATTAAAATCTTAAATTTTATATTCCTAAATCCTACCCTACCCTCCCCATGCCACCCCTTAACTCTAAATTCTTAGTATTAGATTCATTAACTCAAGAGTTATAAGTGTGTTTTTTCTCTTAAAAATAAGGATAAAAGTGATTAAAGTATTTTTGAAAAGTGATATAATGAAAATGATATTTTTGAAAAATGGTATAATAAAAGTGCTATTTTTGACAATTTCTCAAATGATAATTACCCATACACGGAGGTAGCGGTAATCTCAAATTCAATTAGATTATTTAATTAGGTGAAGACAATCTTTCAAATATACTAGCTAACATGTATATTCACAGAAAGCAATTTTCTCCACGTGAAAGCAATATATACATACAATCTTTAAAATATACTATCTAACATGTATATTCACAGAAAGCAATATTCTCCACGTGAAAGCAATATATACATATAAAGGAACGCAACGTAACAACTTTCAAGTAAGATATGGTTGACAAAAAGAAATGCAGTAGGTAAGATCAGGTACTTTATATTGGCCTGTTGCGAGACACAACCATAGATCAACTTTTGACCTAAAAGAAATCATTGTACTTAATATATATTTTTAATGGCATGATTAGTTATCCAAAAAATTTCATGTATTTGATAATTATCATAATATAATAATAGCTTATATTGTGTTATCCAAAAATTACTTAACGACCTAAATTTTTTATTTTTTTTTAAAGATAGATAATCCCTATATATATTTTTGTATATAATTTCATGTACACATGAGTGTTTTCAAGTTTCTTTTACCCAAAAAAAGATAATTTTATTATATTAAATTTTTTTGTCACATATATAAAGAATTTGATGCTAAATTGAGAAGATTTTTATGTTCCTTAGACCATGTTAACATGTTTTCAAAATACGGGAATTTTCAAGTTACCCACATTATTGATACTATTATTTATCTTTATCTTTATTAAAAATGTATTTTTACAAATACTTTCTTTTTTAAGAAGCAAAAAAATCTTATCAATACCATTAAACAGGATCATTTCAAAATTATAGACTTAAATGAAATACTTAAATTTTCCAATTATGTCATTACTGTTTGTATGACAATTAAAAATTCATTAATGGCAAATTGGTAATTTTTTGGGGCTTAAATAATAATTTTCTTTTGGCCTAAAATGTTGATAATGATAATTCTTAATCAATGCAATTATTATTTATGTTATTAACTTCAATCGGCTAATTTCTAAGTAATCCGATTAAGCAAGAGAATATACTCAATAATATCCGTGTATCTAGAAATAATTTACCAAGATATTATTCCATATTTACAATGAAAAATCGTAGGCATAATTATAGGCCACAATTTACCAAGATATTATTTCCAAAAATAATATTTTTAGCTATGATTATTTTTATTACAAATATATGTAATAAATTTTCACAATTTTGAACAAAGAAAAATCGTAGGCCATAATTTAGAAACTAATTTTACTTATATATATATATATATAATATATGTATAAAATATATGTATACACTTAAACAAAAAAAATATGGCAAATATATGTGGGAAATATAAAGATACATAATCTCTCATATTCTATATATCCAAATTTACATAGAAATAATCAATGATTTATATATTCATGCATTTTATATAAATAAAGCACAAAAAACATACACACATCTTTAAAACTTGATCAAATAATAGTTTATTTATTCAAAATAAATGAATTAAAAAAATTCTAAAAAAACAACAAAAAATATACCCGCGCTTTTTAAGCGCGGAATCTATTATTAATTAAAATCTTAAACTCTACATTCTAAAACTTTACTCACCCCTCAACTCGAAACCATAAGTCTTAAATTAATTAACCTTAGGGTTATAAATGTCTTTTTCTCCTTAAAAAATAAGGGTGATTAAGATAAACATGAATAGTGGTAGTAGCATTGTGGTATTTTTGACAATATTTCTTCAAAATATATGTTAATTATAAATAAAACATGCACTAAGCACAAATCCGATCTATTTGGATATATTTACTCTTAGTATTCAACAATATCTTCATAGTTGGTGAGCAAATCATGCATATTTTAGTCTCTTTAACTAAATATGAGTCTTAGACCATGATTATAGGGGGTTTCTTAGGTGGTTCTTATTGCGTGAGTCCATGAACAGTATAAGAGTCGGTTACAAAAATTATGAATTAAGAACCGATTTTTATGGGTTTTTGCACTATTCGCGGATCCCACTGACACATGACGACCTGCAATTGGTTCGCTTTTAAATATATTTTTTTAGAAAAGAAAAAAAAAATTAAGAAACCCAAGAGGGTTTTTAGGGATAATCATGCACTTAGAGCATCCCCATTGACAAACCCCTCCAATCTCGATTCCCAATGCATATTTTTTTATTAATTTAATTTTTTTCGTTTGATTTTTTTAAAAAAAATTAATAGCTGAACCAATCGCGGACCGCCACGTGTTTTTGAAGTCTCAAAAAGTCTCTTGTATTAGTATAGATTAGAAACTTCCACGAAGTAAACTCCTTCGAGAGAACATCTTTTTTTTCTAAATTGTTTTATAAAATATTTTTGCGTTCAGATGTTTATAGTGGGTAACCTCCTACTCCTTGGAGGTATTTGTATTAAAAACGCTTATTTTGATTTATAAGTTTACCCACTATAGCAATCAAAAAAAAAGAATTACCCACTACAGAAACTTTTTTTTGTAAGATAAGTATAATGTTTAGAAATATTGTAGCGATATAAAATATACCATCTTGTTTTTGATTCAGAATGAAAAATTATAAACTGGTTTAATAAATCATCTTCCCTTACAGGCTACAGCGACCCTCTCAAAGTCTTAATTGTGGAAAAGTAATGCAACAACTCCAGCCAAATCCTTAAAAGTAATGCAACAACTCCAGCCAAATCCTTACTTTTATGACAAATGACAGCTTTGCGAAATCTAAATCATGATCACCAAAGATATAATAAAGTTTATAGATTATTTCATTTTAAAAACTGCACCACATGACTAGCGTGGTATTCGTTTGTTTGGGCTGATAATAACGTCTATACCGTGAGTAGTGTTTCATATGTCTGGAAAATTGTCCCTTGTGCTTCAGCACACAATAGACAAGGACATTCTTAACCACTCTTAAGTAAAGACAAAAACTTATGATTATAGAACCATAACTGTATTATATATGTATTCTATCAATTATCATGTAGTATAATCTGGTAGTCACAAAATGGCAATAAAGTGAGCAAACATTTTATATGTGTTTCTCCTGTATTCTATCAATTATCATGTAGTATAATCTGTTAGTCACAAAATGACAATAAAGTGAGCAAACATTTTATTTGTGTTTCTCCTGTAAGCCAGCTGACTCAAACAAAGTTTAATTGATCCATTATTGCTTTTAAAAAATGTATACAGACAACATTTGATGTATTCTACCAACTCTTTTGATTTATCAATCTGGAAAACAAGTTATATTAAAAAAAGAAAAGGAAGAAGAAAACACGTTTTATTCCCAAACTGATGCAAACAACGGTTCCTTTTGGTAGTAAATTCACATTTTATCAGAAAACACGTTTATTCCAATTAAAAATAATCATTGACCCCTTCAGTTCAATGTATGAGTATCCATATTTGAGATTGCACTAGGCATTAGTCGAACGGTTAAGTTGGATCTAGAAAAGTTAACAAAAAAAAAATTGAAGACTAATAGAGAAATACTCGAGATTTTAAGTTGGTGTAGCAGCGAAAGGTGGAGACCTGACTCCTAACTCCCCATTTTCTAATTTTTGCTTATTTTATTGGGTTTATTAAATTAGGGTATATATGGAATTTCTTTATCTTCCTCCTACCAAAACTTTAACCCTAAACAAAGCCATCTCTGTATATATCGTCTTTTTCACCATTTCTTTACCACTTTTAATAACTATTACCATACTAAATCTAGTACGAATTCAACGTAAAACGATTTGAACATTATGTGACGGAATTTTAAACTTTTGGGCTTAATTGCATAAAACACGCTAAATTTATGCCCCACATTTAATAATTAAACGTACAATTCAGACAAAACTCGCTACAACCGCATTTTACTATCGATCTGATCGTTTTCGCCATGCGCTCCAATCAACGCAGCCGAAAACGCGGTCGCATTGTCACTCACTAATGAACCAAACTGATTAGTATACAATATCCATAAAAGAAAAATATTAGAAGAATATAAACCCTAGACTAGAATAGGAACACAGATAAATGAAGAAAACATACACAAAAATTTCAACTGAGTGTTTTAAATGGTGGCCGGCATTACAAAAGCCAAAATTGTTTCAGTGACATATCTAAATCAGACTGACATATTTTTTCCTTTTCTTATAGTTTGAGACTTGTTACATATTTTTCCCTTTTCTATTTTTCACCGGCCCGTCTCCCGGGGATTTCTAGTTGTCCACGTGATATATATATTAGACTTACTAGCTGCTCCAAATAATTATCTATTTTTTTATAATGTATTCTACTTATGAGTTGAATTGCCACTACATAGTTTCTATTTAAGAGACTAATGTGCTGTATAATTCATGAGCGTGTGAAAGATTCCTCTTGCATTATTTTCTTTATTCTTCGGGCATTTCTCTTTTTGGTGTGAAGTTGGAAAGTGATTTAAATTTGTCAACATGAATAATTCTCATGATTGAGGTTACTTGAGCTTTTTCTTCATTCTTCTATTGTTTGATTGTTCGATCTCTGTGATAATCTTCATTACAAATCATAAGATGAACCAAAACGGCGATCTTAAATCGTTCTCTACCAATATGTCTCCACCATCCAAAGCCATTGTCTACGAACGCCACGGCTCTGCCGATTCTGTCACCAGGTTCGTATATTGCACGTCTCTTTGTTTGTTGGTCGGTTCCAGTGTATAGTAGAGCTTGGTTTGGACGCTTTAATCATCCGTGATCCCTTTTCTCTTAGCCGTTTAAATTTGCATTCTATATTAAATATTATACCATTTTGCATCTTTTAACGTTTTAGGAACGTAGTTTTACTATGTCTAATATAAAAAAAATTCACAAATTTTTTACGCGTTTGCATTTTTGAATGTTAGTGTTACTACTGAAAATAATTAATTAATCATTTTAAAAAAAAAATACTATTATTAACTCATTAAAATGTAGTAAAACATTATATATATCTTTAGACATAAACATTGTCCCAAAACATTTATCTTTCCGGAAAAGTAGGTATCTATTTTTTCATTATTCATTTCATTTGGCCACCAAACTGTTCTCTAAGCTAATTATGAAATTACAAATAATGTACTTATGAAAATAAACTTCTGCACACGTTATGATTAAATGACTGAAATAAATTAACTCTTAAGCGTACATGCATAAAACATTCAGACTCTTAGTATTATCAGCATTTCTCTTTCTCTGGAAATGACAGAGTAGTGGAGCTCCCACCGGTGGAAGTGAGAGAAAACGATGTCTGCGTTAGGAATGATCGCCGCGCCCATCAATCCGTCTGATATCAATCAAATTGAAGGTTTGTTTTAATTGTGTTTGTATCATCAGTCGTAAACTTGGAAATAACAACTGTTCAGTAAATGAAACCCTAACTTAATTGTGTGTTAGACACTTTCCATTGACGTTTATATTTACATTTCTTTTGCATCTTAGACAAATGATATGTTTGCAAGGGTTAGCATTTGCATTCAGCATAAAAATTATATAAAAAAAAATTCACATCCCCTAGATATTATTTGAGAAATGATTTTTAAATTTTGCTTATGACTTAACACACTAACAATTATGACACGGCTTACAACTAATTATGATATGAAGAATTATATTTAATATACATTTATATTTTTGGTAAGATTTTGAAAATATAGAGATAACTCTCACATCACCGTTAAAGTAAGTATATTTAAATGTAATAATAAATAATATAATAATGAAAATATTTTACAAATTTAAAAAAATTATTTATTCTATTTTTTTAGTTATACAATTTTTGTACAATTTTTTTCAAGATTTTATGCAATTTAAAAATATATTATAATCTTTTAATCTTAATACCCTTAGCTTCCTTGGGATGTATAACAATTTTTTAAAATACCATTTATATTTACTTTTTGATAATATAAAATTCCTATATCAATTTTTCTCTTAATTTTATTGAAGTTGATCTAAATACATTTAAACAAAATAAAGAAATAAAAGTCTGTCTAAGAACTATAATTTCAAAAATATACTATAGTCTAAATTTAGTCTTAGAAGACATTTATCGCATTTATGGTTCAAAATATCTAAAATTAATACAAAAAGGCTTAAAATACAGTTTAAAATAAACATTTTTAATCTTACTTTTATGTTTAATTAAAGAGAAATTCCATAGGATCACTCAATTTTTTCTATAGATAAACATGTCACACGAAACAAATTCAAGCGACCGAATGTTACATATAGCAAGGCTAAAATCCTCTATACACTTTAACCACAAGATTTAACAATCTTAGTATTTAGATTAGATTGAGGGATGAGATATTTGCGCACATCTGCGTTAGCGACATGTTAAAAAACGAGAAACGTTCAAATTAATAATAAATTTTAAATTAGTTCAAAGAATTTTTGGATTTCAATAAGATTTGAGAAATGAAAAATTGAAAAAGTTTGTAAAATATATGGAAAATGTCGAATAAAAACATATTAATTCAAAAATCTATATCAAAAAAGTATTTTTTTGTTTTATTTTACTATTTAGTAAATGCTTTATTGTATAATTTATCTAGTATGTGACTATAAATGCACAATGGTAGATATGATCTTTTCTACTATATACTCTAATGAAATCTTCTTTATAGTGCATTTACTCACCTTGTCTATGCGCTCTTTGTGTCGAAACGAAATAGATCATCTATTTTAGTGTCTCTGAGAAATTTGTCTTTAATTAATCAAAATTTTATAGTTCAAACATATAATAATTTTAAATAAATATTATCGATGAATTTGATTTTTTGGAATGTGAATTAAAATTTTCAAACTTTTTATGTGCCTGAAAACACCTAGTGTAAGTGATAACAGACTCGCACAATAGACGCGTTTTAACAGATAGCAAATATTCAGTTAATGTCGATTAGATATTATATTATCAAACTTTTAGTGTTTTATTTAGTATCAATATGTGATCCTCATCATTAAAAATGATACCGAATTTGTACAGAGAAAATACAAGTAGTTAGGCGGCATAAGTGCTGATTGATGCAAAAAAAACAACAACAAAGGGTGCTTCTATGGGAAACCAACACACTCACTACAGATGAGCAAGCTTATATAGCTTCTGGTAACTTAGGTGTAACTTTCAGCTTTTAGGTGTTTACCACTATACAGATGCATCAATACCAGCGCATTGGTGTCTCAGAAGGTGTTGGACAAGTGTATCCAGTTTGGGCTCACAGGGGTCAAGTCTGTTTGCATCTGGTGCATTGGCGCTTATGTGCGCATCCCGACGTCTTCGTCGCGGTAAAATGCTTATATTTCGATCCTTTATATGATATGTGAAGAACTTTGCGATATAGTTAAAAACTCAAAACTGAGGACAATATATTAACTTATGAGAATATATGCTCGAGGTATAGACTTTGCAAGGCCCGAACGTATGTGTGCAGAGGATAAGTGCGTGCATAGAATTGACAAAAGCGTGGTCGCAATAGAGTATGCTCAGCTACCAATTGACATATTAATCGCATGAGCGCTACGGATGCTTGGGGACTTTAATGTCGACTTTAAAAACCTGTTCGACTTTCATTACTCATCTTTCCAAAATCTACAGGCATATACAAATTTACAAGAAAATCTATAAAACCCCGAAAGAAAAAAAAAATACATAGTCTTTAATTCATGACGACATAAGACACACTACACAAAACATCAATGATTAATGAAAGTGATGAAATAATTAAAGTAGTCATACGCTGCATCATCAAGTAAATAATTAAATGATCCATGGAAGCAGGAGATTCTGTGGTACAGAAAATGGCGCCACGAGTATAGTGGGTCAACTGCATCATCCAGTTAATGCAATACTCCGTGGGATATAAAGCAGCATCAACATTATTCGTGACAGGTGTAATATTATATATTATAATATATAATATTGTGATTCAGATTTGGTAAAACGAGACGCAAATCAGGTCAAGTAAATTGTTATTGAGTTACTCTTCACTGTATTTAACAGGGCTGGGTCAGATGAAGCAAATGAGAAAGCTGAGAGCTCTAGGTGCAGATAAAGTGTTTCAGAGAGCCAGCTTAATGAACCCAAAGAACTTCAAAAGTCTTTTGGGTATGATTTTAGGTCTAGCGATTAATAATATCTCAATTTCTGAAAGTAATCCTTCATCATATTTACACATATATACTAACAATATGTTGTGTGGTTATGAGGGTAAATTCTCCTGACCTACTCTCAGATTCAACTGTGTCGGTGGTAATGCCGCCCTCTCTCGTGCTCAAAACGCTGAGGTGGGCAGTGAACATATTAAGCAGAACTTCATCATGAGTTTATAAGTAAAATATTGCGTAAACATAAAAAAAAATATCAGGGAAGGAGGAAACGATGGTAACATCATATGGTGCCAATGTCTAAGAGCCAGTCACTGTGTCAACACATCTTTCATCTTCAAGGATAAAGGGTAAATCAGTATATTCTAGTCTAGCTGTTTAG